>CM051270.1:37857645-37941202 GCA_027921565.1 Artemia sinica
TCACAATCATAGTATAACTTTTCCTATCTTCTACGGAAAAATTTAGAAGTGAACTTTATATTTTTTATGTCTTGGTGAACTTGAAACTGAAGTGGAAGATTCATATTTTCTCTAGAGAAATTAGAATTGAATTGTGTTCTTTGGTAAAATTCAAAAGAGAGCTTGAACTTTTCTATCTTCTATGAAAAATTTTGAACAGTATTTTAAAATTTTTCATCTCTTTGAGAAAAGTCGGAACTGAATTTAAGAAAATTTAGAATTAAAGTGAAACTTTTTATCTTCATGGAAAATAATCACAAATCATAGTATAACTTTTCCTATCTTCTACGGAAAAATTTGAACTAAACTTTAAATTTTTTATGTCTTGGTGAACTTAAAACTGAAGTGGAAGCTTTTTATTTTCTCTGGAGAAATTAGAATTGAATTGTGTTCTTTGGTAAAATTCAGAAGAGAACTTGAAGTTTTCTATCTTCATTGAAAAATTTGGAACAGTATTTTAAATTTTTTCATCTCTTTGAGAAAAATCTGAACTGAAGTGGAAACTTTTTATATTATTTTGGGGAAATAGAATTGATCATGTCGGAAATAGCAAATTACATACCTCAAATCATAAGTTTCAGACAACACACACCTACGAAATACTAAGAAACCTTAGCTCAGAAAAGCCTGAAATAGCCAACTACTCATCCCAAACTGTAGGTTTCAGACAACAAACACCTATGAGGGACTAAGAATCCTAGCTCTGAAAAGTCCAAAAAGCAAACTACAAATCCCAAATCATAATTTTCTGACAGCACACACCTATGAAAGGCTAAGAAATCTAGCTCAGAAAAGTCAAAAATAGCAAACCACTCATCCCAAATCATAGGTTTCAGTCAACACACACCTATGAAAGGCTAAGAAATCCAGCTCAGAAAAGTCAAAAAATAGCAACCCACACATCCCAAATCATAGGTTTCAGACAACACACACCAACGAAAGACAAGAAATCTAGCTTAGAAAAGCCCGAAATAGTAATTTACATATCCCAAATCATAAGTTTCAGACAACATTCACCTACGAAATACTAAGAAATCTTAGCTCAGAAAAGCCTGAAATAGTCAACTACTCATCCCAAACTAGAAGTTTCAGACAACAAACACCTATGAGGGACTAAGAATCCTAGCTCTGAAAAGTCCAAAAAGCAAACTACACCTCCCAAATCATAATTTTCTGAAAGCACACACATATGAAAGGCTAAGAAATCTAGCTCTGAAAAGTCAAAAATAGCAAACCACTCATCCCAAATCATAGGTTTCAGTCAACACACCCCTACGAAAGGCTAAGAAATCCAGCTCTGAAAAGTCAAAAAATAGCAACCCACACAACCCAAATCATAGGTTTCAGACAACACACACCTACGAAAGACTAAGAAATCTGGCTATGAAAAGTCGGAATAGCAAATTACACACCTCAAATCATAAGTTTCAGACAACACACACCTACGAAATACTAAGAAACCTTAGCTCAGAAAAGCCTGAAATAGCAAACTACTCATCCCAAACTATAGGTTTCAGACAACAAACACATATGAGGGACTATGAATCCTAGCTCTGAAAAGTCCAAAAAGCAAACTACAAATCCCAAATCATAATTTTCTGACAGCACACACCTATGAAAGGCTAAGAAACCTAGCTCAGAAAAGTCAAAAATAGCAAATTAACCATCCCAAATCATAGGTTTCAGACAACAGACACCTATGAAAGGCTAAGAAATCCAGCTCAGAAAAGTCAAAAACAGCAATCCACTCATCCCAAATCATAGGTTTCAGACAACACACACCAACGAAAGACTAAGAAATCTAGCTTAGAAAAGCCCGAAATAGTAATTTACATATCCAAAATCATAAGTTTCAGACAACATTCACCTACGAAATACTATGAAACCTTAGCTCAGAAAAGCCTGAAATAGCAAACTATTCATCCCAAACTAGAAGTTTCAGACAACAAACGCCTATGAGAGACTAAGAATCATAGCTCTGAAAAGTCTAACTAGCAAACTACACATCCCAAATCATAATTTCTGACAACACACACCTACGAAATACTATGAAACCTTAGCTCAGAAAAGTAAAAAATAGCACACCACTCATCACAAATCATAGGTTTCAGTCAACACACACCTATGAAAGGCTAAGAAATCCAGCTCAGAAAAGTCAAAAAATAGCAACCCACACATCCCAAATCATAGGTTTCAGACAACACACATCAACGAAAGACTAAGAAATCTAGCTCAGAAAAGCCCGAAATAGTAATTTACATGTCCCAAATCATAAGTTTCAGACAACACACACCTACGAAATACTAGTAAACCTAGCTCATAAAAGCCTGAAATAGCAAACTATTCATCCCAAACTATAGGTTTCAGAAAACAAACGTCTATGAGAGACTAAGAATCCTAGCTCTGAAAAGTCCAACTAGCAAACTACACATCCCAAATCATAATTTTCTGACAACACACACCTATGAAAGGGTAAGAAATCCAGCTCAGAAAAGACAAAAATAGCAAACCACCCATCCCAAATCATAGGTTTCAGACAACACATACCTATGAAAGACTAAGAAATCCAACTCAGAAAAGCCCGAAATAGTAATTTACATATCCCAAATCATAAGTTTCAGACAACATTCACCTACGAAATACTAAGAAACCTTAGCTCAGAAAAGCCTGAAATAGCCAACTACTTATCCCAAACTAGAAGTTTCAGACAACAAACACCTATGAGGGACTAAGAATCCTAGCTCTGAAAAGTCCAAAAAGCAAACTACACCTCCCAAATCATAATTTTCTGAAAGCACACACCTATGAAAGGCTAAGAAATCTCGCTCAGAAAAGTCAAAAATAGCAAACCACTCATTCCCAAATCATAGGTTTCAGTCAACACACACCTACGAAAGGCTAAGAAATCCAGCTCTGAAAAGTCAAAAAATAGCAACCCACACAGCCCAAATCATAGGTTTCAGACACCACACACCTACGAAAGACTAAGAAATCTGGTTATGAAAAGTCGGAAATAGCAAATTACACACCTCAGATCATATGTTTCAGACAACACACACCTATGAAATACTAAGAAACCTTAGCTCAGAAAAGCCTGAAATAGCAAACTACTCATCCCAAACTATAGGTTTCAGACAACAAACACCTATGAGGGACTATGAATCCTAGCTCTGAAAAGTCCAAAAAGCAAACTACAAACCCCAAATCGTAATTTTCTGGCAGCACACACCTGCGAATGGCTAAGAACCCTAGCTCAGAAAAGTCAAAAATAACAAATTAGCCATCCCAAATCATAGGTTTCAGACAACACACACCTATGAATGGGTAAGAAATCCAGCTCAGAAAAGTCAAAAATAGCAATCCATCCATCCCAAATCATAGGTTTCAGACAACACACACCAACGAAAGACTAAGAAATCTAGCTTAGAAAAGCCCGAAATAGTAATTTACATATCCCAAACCATAAGTTTCAGACAAAATTCACCTACGAAATACTATGAAACCTTAGCTCAGAAAAGCCTGAAATAGCAAACTATTCATCCCAAACTAGAAGTTTCAGACAACTAGAAGTTTCACGCCTATGAGAGACTAAGAATCCTAGCTCTGAAAAGTCCAAAAAGCAAACTACACATTCCAAATCATAATTTTCTGACAACACACACCTATGAAAGGCTAAGAAATCTAGCTCAGAAAAGTCAAAAATAGCAAACCACTCATCCCAAATCATAGGTTTCAGTCAACACACACCTATGAAAGGCTAAGAAATCCAGCTCAGAAAAGTCAAAAAATAGCAACCCACACATCCCAAATCATAGGTTTCAGACAACACACACCAACGAAAGACTAAGAAATCTAGCTTAGAAAAGCCTGAAATAGCAAACTACTCATCCCAAACTATAGGTTTCAGACAACAAACACCAATGAGGGACTAAGAATCCTAGCTCTGAAAAGTCCAAATAGCAAACTACACATCCCAAATCATAATTTTCTGACAACACACACCTATGAAAGGCTAGGAAACCTAGGCTCAGAAAAGCCGGAAATAGCAAATTAACCATCTCAAATCATAAGTTTCAGACAACACACACCTATGAACGGCTAAGAAATCCAGCTCAGAAAAGTCAAAAATAGCAATCCACCCATCCCAAATCATAGGTTTCAGACAACACACACCAACGAAAGACTAAGAAATCTAGCTCAGAAAAGCCCGAAATAGTAATTTACATATCCCAAATCATAAGTTTCAGACAACACACACCTACGAAATACTAGGAAACCTAGCTCATAAAAGCCTGAAATAGCAAACTATTCATCCCAAACTATAGGTTTCAGACAACAAACGCCTATGAGAGACTAAGAATCCTAGCTCTGAAAAGTCCAACTAGAAAACTACACATCCCAAATCATAATTTTCTGACAACACACACCTATGAAAGGGTAAGAAATCCAGCTCAGAAAAGTCAAAAATAGCAAACTACTCATCCCAAACTATAGGTTTCAGACAACAAACACCTATGAGGGACTAAAAATCCTAGCTCTGAAAAGTCCAAAAAGCAAAACTACACATCCCAAATCATAATTTTCTGACAAGACACACCTATGAAAGGCTAAGAAACCTAGCTAATAAAAGCCGGAAATAGCAAATTAACCATCCCAAATCATAAGTTTCAGACAACACACACCTATGAACGGCTAAGAAATCCAGCTCAGAAAAGTCAAAAATAGCAATCCACCCAACCCAAATCATAGGTTTCAGACAACACATACCTATGAAAGACTAAGAAATCCAACTCAGAAAAGCCCGAAACAGTAATTTACATATCCCAAATCATAAGTTTCAGACAACATTCACCTACGAAATACTAGGAAACCTAGCTCATAAAAGCCTGAAATAGCAAACTATTCATCCCAAACTATAGGTTTCAGACAGCAAACGCCTATCAGAGACTAAGAATCCTAGCTCTGAAAAGCCCAACTTGCAAACTACACATCCCAAATCATAATTTTCTGACAACACACACCTATGAAAGGGTAAGAAATCCAGCTCAGAAAAGTCAAAAATAGCAAACCATCCATCCCAAATCATAGGTTTCAGACAACACATACCTATGAAAGACTAAGAAATCCAACTCAGAAAAGTCAAAAATAGCAATCCATACACCCCTAATCATAGGTTTCAGACAACACACATCAACGAAAGACGGAGCCTGGGAGGGCCTGTGAGGGTCTGGGGGGGGCCCTTGAGGGCCGGGTGGTCCTTTGGGAGCTTGGGGGACCTTTGAGGACCAGGGGCTTCCTTCGGGGTTGGGGTAGGGGGATCGGAACCCTTTGGGGTTGGGGATAGAGGACCTCACGACACTGTTCAAATGGAACTTGTGTATTATAACAACCACAGAGTTTCACCCTCAAATCGTCTTCTAAAATCTCTTCAAAAATCATCTTTTAAAATGTCTCTAACTGTTTCGCCGAAATAATTCCCTAAAATAATAATTTGTTCTGAAAAAATATAATAAAGCCTTAAAAAAGTATTAATTTGGTGGCTCAGGAGCCTTTGGGGCGCCGGGGGCCCTTTGGGAGCCCGGAGAACCTTTGAGGACCGGGGGCTTCCTTTGGGGTTGGGGTGGGGGGATCGGAACCCTTTGGGGTTTTGGTAGGGGACCTCACAACACTGTTCAAATGGAACTTGTGTATTATAACGACCACAGAGTTTCACCCTCAAATCTTCTTCTAAAATCATCTTTTAAATCATCTTTTAAAATGTCTCTAACTGTTTCGCCGAAATAATTCCATAAAATGTCTAAAACGGTTTCGCCCAAATAATCCTTAAACGTAATTTCAGCGTGTTCCTTTTGTTTTTGGCATCTGTGCGCTGACACATTTCAAATTACTATGAAACCTGATTCCCACGCTAAAACAATTCATCGCTAAGATGTTTCTTTGAGAATTGTTTCCATGGCGTTTGGTTATTAATATCTTTTGGAGTTTGACCAGTAGAACTGTTTCCGAGGCAAAGACATTAATGACTTGGATCTATTCCTGGAGAATCGTTTCTAGGCGAAAATTTTTAAGGTCTGACAGATGATGTCATTGGTTGATTGATCTGTCAAGAAAGGGGAATTAATTTGTTGTTTCTAAGGGGAATTATTGATTCACGAAAGGGAAATTGAGGTCGACAGCACAGGTGTTCCAAATTCCTGGACACCTTGACATTCGCCTCGAGCGTGCCAAAAACACACCTGGAGAAAGAGGTCATTGACCCCATTAACCACGTGTTCTCCCTAGGGACTCTATGCCCATATAAGGAGCCCCGTTTGTGCTGGTACCCCCCCCTCAACTCACGGATCCGTAGTCCCTTTTTCTTCACAAAAACGCCTCCAATCTTCTTTTTTAGCCTTCAAAATTTCCATCTTATATTTACTTTTAGCAATTTTCATATTTAATTCGCTTTCTATCGATCTTAATATTTTAAAAATTATCGTATTACGTCTATATTCTTTCCTTAGTTCACTTAATTGTGGTGTCCACCAGCGGCAATATCTTTTTAAAAAATTATTATGACACATAGGAGTCGATCTTTTATAGTATTCTGTAAAATTTAGTTAAATGATCAACGGCTGAATCAATCGCTTCTTCTGAAGCCAAATTACATGCAAAAACTTCATCAATACGGTTCAGTAAAACAGCACTAAATACGTCCCAATTAGTCTCGTAATAACATATGCGTCACAAAAAAAAACAAGTGATACGGTTATAAATTATGCCCTGGGAGCATGTAAGGTTTTTATAGAAAGCGATGTTGTAAAAACATCAAAAAGGGCTCATTCAATTGGAAATTGAGAGGGGTAGTGCCCTTTTTAATAGTTGAAAGTGATTGGAGGGCAACTAACCCCCCTCTCACGCCCACCATTTCCCCAAACACATCCAATCAAAATTTTGAGATATCCATATTGTTCAACGTAGTAGAAAGTTCCGGAAATTAGGGCCTTTGGGATGATAATTCCATCAGAGCCCTCAGTGCAAGGGTTGTAAGTTATGCCCTGGGGGCATATAAGGTTTATATAGAAAGTTGTTTTAGGAATTTCAAAAGGGGCTCATTTGATTGGAAATTGAAATCGCCCTTTTTAATAGTCGAAATTGAGCGGAGAGTAATTAACCCCCCTCTTACGCCCACCATTTCCCCAAACACATTCAATAAAAGTTTAGAGATAGCCATTTTGTTCAACGTAGTTGAAAATTCTGTATGTATTTAAGGATGACAAACCCCCCCCCAGAGTCCCCAGGCCAAAGGTCGTAAGTTATGCCCTGGGGGCATATAAGGTTGTTAATGATAGAGTTGTCGTAAAAACTTCAAAAGGGGCTCATTCAATTGGAAATTGAGAGGGGTAGTGCCCTTTTTAATAGTTGAAAGTGATTGGAGGGTAACTAACCCCCTTCTCACGCCCACCATTCCCCCAAACACATCCAATCAAAATTTTCAGATAGCTAATTTGTTCAACGTAGTAAAAGGTTCTGTAAATTAGGTCTTTGAGGATGACGACCCCTCCCCCCCCAGCCCTCAGGGCGAGGGTTGTACGTTATCCCCTGGGGGCATATAAGGTTTTTATTGAAAGCGTTGTCGTAGAAACTTCAACAGGGCTCATTTGATTGGAAATTGAAAGGGCTAGTGCCTTTTTTAATAGTTGAAAGTGATTTGAGAAGACTAACACCCCTCTTACGCCCACCATTTTCCCAGACACATCCAATAAAAATTTTGAGATAGCCATTTTGTTTAACGTAGTTTAAAGTTCTGGAAATTAGGTCTTAGAGGATGACAATCACCCTCACAGCCCTTAAGGTAAGGTTTGTAATTTGTGCCCTGGGGGCATATAAGGTGTTTATAGGAAGTGTTGTCGTAAAAGGTAAAAAAAGGCTCATTCGATTGGAAATCGAAAGGCCTAGTGCCCTTTTTAATAGTCGAAAGTAATTGGAAGGCTTGACATTTTTATAGTAAAGTTCGAAGTGGGTATAATGTATTATTTTGTTGTTGTTTTCGTTGTTTAAACCAGGGCAATTTGTATGGAAGGAGTTGTCGTAGGAACTTCAAAAAGGGCTCATTCGATTGAAAATAGAAAGGACTGATGCCCTTTTTAATTGTCAAAAGTGATTGGAGGGAAACTAAACCCCCGGCCACACCCACCCTCCCATTTGACTTTATGTTTAAAAACTAAATGTTGCCATAAGATTAAATCGAAATACACTGTGTTAATGCTAATTCACAATAAGGCATCTCAGCAGTATCCCAAAAACGACTGAGGGTATTATGTTCAAACTTTCGGCGCTACTTCTGCTCTTAAAATTTGAACAAATCAAAATAGCGTAAGTGTAACCCAAAACGAACAGAAACGAACAAAACGAACGAAACAAATAGCGTAACCCAAAACGAACAGAAATTACAATAAATAACCGAGTCAAACTCAAAACGAGCAGAAATTAACATAAGTTGGGCTCAAAACCCCTATGCCTTCCCAAGGCCAGAACATAATTTGCACTTTACTGAAAAAAATACAAATAAATGTGCATTGTCAGTTTAATATACATATACTGATATTTAGTAATCAAAATGTTAATATTATGTGATTTATTAAAGTTATAAAAGTAAAAACATTTATATTTTTTTCAGTAAAGTGCAAATTATGTTCTGGCCTTGGGAAGGCATAGGGGTTTTGAGCCCAACTTATGTTAATTTCTGTTCGTTTTGAGTTTCGCTCGGTTATTTATTGTAATTTCTGTTTGTATTTATCACAGTTCATATAATTATCCAGTATGATAATTCTCTATCTCACCCATTATAAAAATCCGGACCGGGGTGCGAGTGCTCCGGAGAACGCTTTTGCAGATATAAACATAAGCGAAGTCAGATTAGCGGGAATGCGGGTTAGTCTGTTTCTGATTGTTTCCAACAAAGTGCATGGAAACAATCGGAAACAGACTAACCCGCATTCCCGCTAATGCAGAAATAAGTGGGAGGAGCTTTTTGTTCGCACCGAGAACGAAGACCAGAAATGATCTGCGATAAGCTTACTGGTATATTCTGTCTACTGTGGTATTTATTGTAATAATGGTCATTTATTGTAATATTGTATTAAATATTTATAGAACAGTTTTTACAGTCAGAAATGTGATAATAGAATAATATACATTTTCACTCTTTTTTCACGAGATCAGACAAGCTGTTGTCCTCAGTGTGCTTCATGATTGCATTCAATCCGTTTTGTGGTCTGGTTATATGTATAATATTCCCTTTGGCTTCGAAACATATTTGTACTTCCAACTCAAATTTCCTCAAAGTTATAAAATATCTACCAAACTTCTTATTCCACTCAAATGTTAGTCGACAATCCTTACCAATTTCAACTGCTACATTGAGGGCTCTTGTCTTCATATCAGCACTGTCAACTCCTTCAAGTTTCAATAGGGTAAAACCACTCATTTCCAAAATACTAGAACGTTTTTCGAACTTGAATCAATGTAAACTAATCAAATCTCTATGTGGAACTGTGATAGTAAGTGACTCACCATCAAACTTTTATACCAATGATCATGTGATGCTCGCCAGATGGGTACCGTGCACTTGCAACTTGTATCCGAAGGCCCTTTTCACAGAGAAATAACAACTGGTAAATGCTTTTTGCAAATATTATCATTGTCGGAAGCTGAGATTACGCCATATGTAACAAAGGAATGGTGGGATAGGGCTGTCGTAGTATCCAAAGGGCCTATAGGAGGTTTTGTAACTCCAATGGTACACCGGGTTAGGGCTGTAGCAGTACCCAAAGGGCCTATACTACTATAGAAGGGCAACCATCCTCCCCCCCAGGCCTTTTCCCCAAATGCATCTTAAAAAATCTTGAGATAGCAATTTTTTCAAAATAGTCCTAAGGCTAAATTACTATGCTTTCGAGTTTGACAAATACCCCCTTCCAAGCCCGTGGGGCAAGGGCTGTAACTTATGCCAGCTATACCGATCGTTAACATGCAAGGTTAGCATGGAAGGGGCGGTCGTATATACTTTGGAGGAGGCTCATTTGACTAGAAATAAAAACTTCTTGTTCTCTTTAAGAGTCAAAAATGATCAAAAGGGCAACCCACTCCCCCCTTGCACCCGTTTTCCTAAAATAAGTGAGATCAAAAAAAGAACTAAGAGAAAAATCTTAGTGAAAAAAAAGAGACTGCGGCCAGTGGAGAGAAAAGACGAAAAATGTAAAACAACGCGAATATTTCGGCTGTATACAAACAGGGCGTCTTCAGAACGAAAGAAACACAAGAAGAACAAATAAAAAAACAAGTTAAAGCTAAAAACCAATAAAACCACCACCAAAAAAATGTGCAATTGGCGCAAACTGATCCACGTAGGGAAAAGATGCTATTATAGAGTTACTTCAGTGAGAACAGCAGAGTACAACAGACAACTGATCCCTACGTGGATCAGTTTGCGCCAATTGTATATTTTTTTGGTGGCGGTTTTATTAGTTTTTAGTTTTAGCTTGTTTTTTTTTTTTTTTTATCTTGTTTTCCTTGTGTTTCTTTCGTGCTGAAGACGCCTTGTTTGGATACAGCCGAAATATCCGAGTTGTTTTACATTTTTCGTCTTTTCTCTCCACTGGCCGCAGTTTCGTTTGTTGTTTATTTTTTCACTGAGATTTTTCTCTTTGTTGTTTTTTTGTCATGGCTGGCTAGTTCGGCTTAATATCTTTCAAATGAGGTCAAAATTTTGTGATAGTGATACTGCTTAAAAAGTCCAAAAGTCAATTAACTATACTTCTGGAGTTGACCCCCCCCCTCCTAGCCCCGGAGACAAAGGCTGTAAGTCATGCAAGTTGCTTATTGTTAACATACACATTTTTCATGGATTGGTTGTTAGTATAAACTTTTGAGGAGGCTCATTAAATTGTAAATTAAAAGTTTTAGTGCCCTTTTTGAGAGTCAAAAGCGACCGGAGGGTAACAGAACACCACCCTCCTCCTCACACGCTTTTTTCCTAAATGCATTTATTCCAAGTTTTAAGATAGTCTATTTGTCCAAAATAGTTCAAAGGTAAAAAAGACTATGCCTCGGGGTTTGATATCCTCCCAGCCTCCGGGGTAAGATCTATAAGTTATGCAAGCTGTCTATTGTTAACATATAAAGATTTTTATTGGAAAAGAGGTCATGTTTGATCCTGGGTCTCCAAAAAGGCTTAGGGTATTATAGTGTAGCTTTAAGGAAATCTTGAGAGAAATATCGACCACAATCAAAACACACTATTTGCTTGCTGATCATCTGAAGGGATGTATCATCAATACCTAAGGAACTGCTGAGGGTATTAATTTCAAAATTTGAGGAAATGTTGAAGAGTTATCGAAGGGCAGCTGGTCCCCTTCCCCTATTTAGGTTCTCCCTTCCCTCATCACTGATTGGACTTGCAGAATTTAGAAAAAGCGATCTTGTTCACAACAGGTAAAAGGTCTAGTAAATATGCCTCCGGGGATGCAATGTCCCTAACAGCCTCCAGGGCAAGGATAATAAATATGCAATTTACCCTGTTTTAAGTGCAAGATTTATCATTAGGAAAAAGGGAGATGTTTTATTCTAGGTGTGCTCGACTAGACTATGGGTATTAAAGTGAAACTCTGGTGAATCTTGAGGGGCATTCTAAACTAAGCATCGATCCAAGACTTCGATCTAAGATATGCTAAACTAAGCTTGTTTTTGCATTGATCTAAGACTCCTCATTTTGTACTGAGTTGAAACTCTAATTTAGATAAAAATGTGCAGGGAAGGTCAAATCGCTCCCACTCTGATTTCATGGATATAGCCAGAATTCAGTTCAGTGTTGGGCCCAAATATTAGTATTTTTTTGAAGGGAAAGACTATATAAACACTTTACTAAGCCCAAATCTGGGAATACTCTTCTACTTTGACAGGTGATTTAAAGAGTTATTAGCTTCAACGTTGGATGAACAGACAAGGCGTATGTGCAGGAGATATCTCATAGTGTTGACCCTCAACCCAAGACCGTATCTCGGGGGAGGGGGTTTGAACTCCCCACCCCTTAATGTTTGTCCGACTCGAAAAAACGTAACAAAATGAACATAAAAATTTTTTGATGTGTTTTTTTAAGTTTTTTTGTATCCCCCCCCCGAAAAAAATCCTAGATACGGCCCTCTCTCCACCTTACAATATACACATAGTTTTGTTTGATTGTTTTATAACATTCATTCTGTTGACGAATTACTACCACCCCCTCCACAATGTAGACCCTTTCGTAACAAGTTCATGCGTACTTGTTGCTAACCCCTTGCTTTATTAGTGTAAAACTCTGCAAATTAAGCAATAATTGTAAACAGATTGCTCGTTTAAAGGCTACTAATGCTCAATTTCCCTTTACAACTTCCTCTTCCTCTTATTTGTAACGTAATATATAACATTTGCACTGCTATCTTCCTGATCCTTTGCAGCAACCAATGAGAACAGTGTCCCTCTTGCAAGCTTCCATTTCATTGGGTCAATTTCTACCAATTAGAGCAGAAAGAGAATAAAACAACTGATCCCTTCAACTTCAAATTTGGACAATTCATTACCTAATCATACATTTCTTTCAAAAGATCTTGACCAGTTAAGAATGAGTGACAATAGTGAAAGTAAAAAGAAAATGACTCCCTCGGAGTTTTTCGCAAAGTTATATAGTGATGTAGACAAGAAAGATGATCAAGGAACAAAAGAATCAAGCTTCGTACCATGGCAGAGTTGTCACTCACAACCAAGCGGTTCGGAAGATATACCATTAAATTTAAGCATCAGTCAAAGATTGACAATACCCGAAATGAGGTATTCCGCTGCTTTAGCTGCTTTCCGTAAGTCAGAGCTACCTTGTTAAGTAATAAACAACCATTGTTTCAAGACTAAGAAGATGACCTGACATTTTTATAGGAAAGGGCGGGGACAATGTCAGGCCTACATCTATCCCAAAGGGTGCAAACGTTTTATAGTTAACTTTAGCCTAAATTACATCTTTTTTCTAAATAGTACACAATTTTATACGTCATGTATTTATGGTCTTAAAAGGCTGGGGAAAATCCCTGCACCCAACAGACGTCTATGACTGTCACACTGACATCATCTTATCATCACTGCTCAGTTACAGTTAATGATTTTTTGTGAATTAGTATCTTAATGTATACTGTAAATTAATATTTAGACCCTTCATAAACATGTTCATCATTTTTTTTTAAATAGTATAATTGTCTAAGTTGCAAGCAAATTCGATTTGCAACAGTCAAACAATTACGCAGGTGCTTTAGATTTAAAAAAAAAGTAGCCATCTAAAAACAGTTGATGTAGGATCATAGCTTTATGTCTCAACAACGAACACACGGAAAATTTAGCCTTATGAAATCAAAAGACACTCTAAGGAATATATTTGAGTCCGGACAACTTAATTGCTGTGAAGCACCAGGGCTTGGCCTCCAATGATTAGTCGATGCCTCCGCTGAGGAATTTAAATAAGTATAGATTCTGGTTTAAGTAAACCAACATCAGAACCAGATATTCTGGTGTTTTAGAGTTTGTTTTTAAATAACCTTATAGGGTAGGGGGTTTGAACCCCTGAGATGTTTGTCAGACTTTTAAAAACGTAATGAAATACATATAAACTGACTTTAGATGTGTTTTAAAAGTTTTTGTTGTACTCCCCCCCCCCAACAAAACTCTTGATATGGCCTTGATTGTAAACCACTTTAAATTGCCAGACACTAGGCTTTTTTTTCAAATAATTGTGATTGAAAATATAATTTGCTTTTTATTTAGAATTGTTTACATTTTGAAGATTGTTAGTTTTTTTTTTCAATTGCTACTATAGGATTTTCAGAAGCATATTGTCAAGGACGATATTTCATGGGAAGATTCATGGAAATGTTTGGCATATTTGCTTACTTTTACGTTTCTTTTAATAAGAAAATAATCTGATATCATTTGAAAATTAAGAATGATATTAAAATTTGAAATATGCAGACATTTGTATTGTCAGACAGTCCGTAGCAACGAACAGTAGTAAGGAGCGGCGCTGCTCAATAGTAACCCATCTAAAACAAAAAGAATTTTCATAGCAATAAACACATCGAAAGAATAGGCTTTTTGTACTGATCCTGAGGAAATTTGCCTGATTTTTGAAAAAGGGCCGAAACATCTTCAAAACATCAAGCAATCTTAATGGTTATTGGACATTAATGCAGTTTGCAGTCTTGATGGCGTAATGTTTTAATGACATTCTTTTGGCTGTTTAGTGCCGACAATTTTCACTTTATATTTTGACAATTATTTGCTAGATGTTTCCATTGAGAAATATTTTTTCTTGTATGTTTACTGCGAAATTGAAAGAAATGACTACCCCCCCCCCTTAGTTTATGAAAAATAAATTTTACCCCATCCTTAAATTTTGGTGAATTGACGCCACTGAAGAAGTGCTGGGCTTACTCACCTCCTGGGAATGAAAAATAAATATTAATGTGTTTCAAACGCAGTAAGGAGTGACGCGGCTCAGTAGTAACCGAAACTCTAAGAAACAGAGTTTTGATAACAATAAATACTTCGTCCAATTTTCGAAAAAGATGGAAAGCACCCTGAAAAAGTCAAGTGATTTTATTGAAAATTACATCATCAGATTCAGCATATCAAAGAACTCTACTGTAGGGGTTTCAAGCTCCTATATACAAAAATGTAGAATTTAGTATTTTTGACCAGAAGAAAGATCACATATGAGTGTTTATTTGTTTATTTGTTTCCCCAGGTGTGATTGTAACAAACAAGTTATCTTAGAAGATGGGAAGAGGGCTCATTTGATCAGAAATCAAACCTTCTAGTGCCGTTTTTAAGTGACCAGAAAGATCCACACACCCTTTTCCTCAAAGTCATCTTATCGAAATTTTGAGATGGACATCTGATTCAATATAGTTGAAAGGTCTAACAACTATGCCTATCAGGATGACATGACCCCCGTAGTCCCTGGAGGAAGTTTTGTTTTTTGGAGAGAAAATGTTTTTCAGGGGTCATTTTAAATAGGGAGAATTTTCCGTGGAGAGGATATTTGCCCGGGGGATTCTCCAAGGAAAATTTTACACGGAGCGAAGGGTATTTTCAGCCATTATTTGAAAAAAATTCAGAAACTAAGACTAAAAGAAATTTTTTTTTTAACTTAATGTAAGGAGCAACATTAAAACTTAAACCTAAGAGAAATTATTTCGTATATGAAAGGAACTGTCCTCTCTTCAATATTCCGTTCTTCACGGATGAGTTTGACTCTTTGTCATAACTCCTCAAGGACGACTCCTAAATATAAAGGCCGTTTAATTAGAACAAAAAGATTTTTAAAGTGTTAAAACACTTCAGCGTAAAGAACAGGATACTGAGAAGGGGGCAGCCCCTTTCACATACGGAATATTTGTGAACTTTTGGGTTCACAATTGCTTACTATTAGTCATGGGTTTACCCAAGATTTTTGTTCGGGAGGGGGATTTTTCGGAGGGTTTTACAAAAGCAAACTTAATGAATCACATAAAAAATGCGTTTATATGAATTTTGGTTATGTACTTGGTTCCAGGCACCCTCAGTAAGATGAAGCTTTGTATATATGCTTCTAAAATATGGGCGTCACACAGTGGAGTAAATGACCTCAAAAGCTGGCCAAAATTATTCCATTTGCATGAAAAATGTTATAGCTCTTTGTAAATATGCATCTTAACAATTGATCTTTCCTTTTTTGAGACAAAAAAAGAAGAAAGTAATTCATGCTCTTTACATAAAGGGGCAAGGTACAATCCTAACAGTAAGCTTTCTTTTTTTTCAAGCCTCAGACCCCTCTTCCTGCAAAGAAATCCTCTAAAACACCTAAAACTCTCTTAAGTTAAACCCAGTACGTAAAAAATGTCATATTTCTATCTTAGCGTTTTACTTAACAATTTAATAACTTTTCAATAATTCTGGATTAATAACCATTTTAACAGTTATTTCAATTCCTGTCCCATACACAGAAGATAAGGGCACGGTTCGAATACCCATTTTTTCTATTCTAGGTTCATTGTGCCAAAACAAACTTGAAACAAGATCCACTAAAACGGCCTAAAAACTGGTTAAGAAAATATACAGGTATTTTACACAAAAATACTTCGATGAAATTTTAAATCAGTTTCAAACAGTTCGTGGTAACGAACTGTAAGTAAGGAGCGACCCGGCTCAATAGGAACCGAAACTCTAAAAAACGAAATTTTGATACCAATAGATCAAACAGTTCGTGGTAACAAACTGTAAGTAAGGAGCGACCCGGCTCAATGGTAACCGGAACTCTAAAAAACGGAATTTTGATACCAATAGATACATCAAAAGAATCAGATTTTAATTTTGATTTCAAATATATAAGTTTCATCAAGTTTAATTTTACCTATCAAAAGTTACGCGCCTGAGAAAATTTGGCTGATTTTCGGAAAAAGGGGGAAAGACCCCCTAAAAGTTATAGAACCTTAAAGAAAATCACACCATCATATTCAGCGTATCAGAGAACCCCACTGTAGAGGTTTCAAGCTCCTATCTACAAAAACGAGGAATTTTCCATTTTTTGCCAGAAGAAACATCACGGATGCGTGTTTATTTGTTTTTTTTTTCTTTTTTTCCCAGGGGTGATCGTATCGACCCAGTGGTCCTAGAATATCGTGGAAGGGCTCATTGGAACGGAAATTAAAAGTTCTAGTGCCCTTTTTAAGTGACCAAAAAAAATGGAGGGCAACTAGGCCCCCTCCCACGCTCATTTTTTTCCAAAGTCACCCGATCAAAATTTTGAGATAGCCATTTTGTTCAGCATGGTCGAAAATATTATAACTATGTCTTTTAGGATGACTTAATCCCTCGAAGCCCCCAGGAGGAGGGCTGAAAGTTATGAACTTTACCCAATGTTAACATATAGTATTGGTTATTGGGACCCGGCTCAATCGTAACCGAAACTCTAGAAAACGATATTTTGATACAAATAGATACATCAAAAGAATCGAATTTTAATGCTGATTACATATATATAAGTTTCATCAAGTTTAATCCTACCCATCAAAAGTTACGCGCCTGAGAAAATTTGGCTGATTTTCGAAAAAAAGGGGGGGAAAACCCCTAAAAGTTATAGAACCTTAATGAAAAGCACACCATCATATTCCGCGTATCCGAGAACCCTACTGTAGAGGTTTCAAGCTCCTATCTACAAAAATGTGGAATTTTGCATTTTTTGCCAGAAGAAAGATCACGGGTGCGTGTTTATTTTTATTTATTTTTTTTTCCCAGGGGTGATCGTATCGACCCAGTGCTCCTACAATATCGTGGAAGGGGTCATTGGAATGGAAATTAAAAGTTCTAGTGCCCTTTTTAAGTGACCAAAAAATGGAGGGCAACTAGGCCCCCTCCCACGCTCATTGTTTTCCCAAAGTCACCTGATCAAAATTTTGAGATAGCCATTTTGTTCAGCATGTTCGAAAATATTATAAGTATGTCTTTTAGGATGACTTAATCCCCCGAAGTTCCCGGGAGGAGGGCTGAAAGTTATGAACTTTACCCAATGTTAACATATAGTATTGGTTATTGGGAAGTATACAATACAGACGTTTTCAGGGGAGATTTTTCCTGGTAGTGGGGGGGGGGGGTCGGGAAGGGACGTACTCAGGGGGGGGGCCTCCGGGCCCGGGCCCCCCCGAAATCTCACGATTTTTTTCATTTTCCCATAATTTTCTGATTTTTCTCACAGAATAATGGGTTTGAAGGATTTGCCCCCCCCCCCGAAACAAATTGGCCCCCCCCCGAAACAAATTCCTGCGTACGTGCCTGGGGTCGGGGGTTACGTAGGAGGATCTTCCATGAAGGAAGGGACACAGCTATGAAGGGGACGCCGGACTTCCCAGCATTATCTAAAAAAAGATCAGAAATTAAATATAAAAAAACAAGTTTTTCAACTGCAACAGCAGCAACATCAAAACTTTAAACGAACAGAAAATATTACATATATGATTGGGTTCACCTCCTAGTCAATACCTCACTCTTTAAGCCAGAGATTTTTTAGTACTTTCATAAGAGCTATTTATTCTAATTAACGGCCTTTGTGATTAAGCGGTCATTTTTAAAGAATTGGAACAAAATTTGAACGTTCGCTTAAAGAGCAAGGTATTGACTAGGGGGCGAATCCCCTAATATACGTATTAAAAATATATGAATATAGAAGTTCGTTACGTAAGTTAATTTGTAAGTTACGTATATTTATTACTAATAAAAACGTTCGTAAATAAAATGAAACAAGTTTCGAGAAAGCCATTTAACCAAATAAAAGTAAATTAATATGAAAATTGTGTTTTAATTATTCATGTACTGTGAGCCAAGATCAAAACCTGCATTTATTCAAAAACGTTCAAAAATTAAATAAAAAAAACAAGTTTTTTGAACTGAAAGTAAGGAGCGACATTAAAACTTAAAACGAACAGAAATTATTCCGTATATGAAAGGGGCTGTACCCTCCTCAACGCCTTGCTCTTTACGCTAAAGTTTGACTTTCTCACAACTCTATTTTTTTCAAACAATAAAAAACTTTAGCGTTAAGAGCGAGGCGTTGAGGAGGGGACAGTCCCTTTCATATACGGAATAATTTCTGTTCCTTTTAAGTTTTAATGTCGCTCCTTACTTTCAGTTAAAAAAAACTTGTTTTTTTATTTAATATATCAAAGAATCGAAGTTTTATGCTGATTTCAAATATATAAGTTTCAACAAGTTTAATCTTACCCATCAAAGATAACGAGCATGAGAAAATTTGCCTTATTTTTGAAATAAGGGGGAAACACCCCCTAAAAGTCATATAATCTTAATGAAGATCACACCATCAGATTCATCATATCAAATAACCCTAGTGTATAAGTTTCAAGCGCCTATCTGAAAAAATGTGAAGTTTTGTATTTTCTGCCAGACAAAAGATCACAGATACGTCTTTATTTTTTTATTTTTTTTTTCCAGGGCTGATCTTATCGACTCAGTGGTCCTAGAATATCGTTAGATGGCTCATTCGAACGAAAAGCAAAAGTTCTAGTGCCCTTTTCAAGTGACCAAAAAATTGGAGGGCAACTAGGCCCCCTCTCACGCCCCTTTTTTCTCAAAATCATCCGATAAAAATTGTGAGATAGCCATTGTCTTCAGTATAGTTGAAAGGCCGATTAATTATGCATTTGGGGATATCATGGCCCTTCCACAGCCCCTGGGAAAGGTCACCAACCCACTCGGCTACGACGGCCGGCTAAAACACAAGAAACGGGGACCCAAGCAATACTTTCATCATGGAAATGGTTTGCCTATTGTTTAAGTATAGTATTTGTTATTGGGAAGTATGCATACATTTTTCAGGGGGGGGGATTTTCTGCTTTTGGGATTTTCCACGGGGATGATTTTCCATGGGGAGGGAAGTTTCCAGGGGGTGAATTTCTCAGGAGAAATTTTTCACTGGGGGAATTTGTCAAAATTCCTATACGAAATTCTTCTTATGTCTTGCTTTCTCTTTGCCGACTCAATTTTATGCGTGGAGATGTTAAGGGTAATTGTCCGGGGTAAATTTTCACCAGGATTGAATTGTCTAGAGAGTAAATCCTTGGGGAGGAGGGATTTTGCCGTGGAGTAGTAGCCAGATTTCCTGGCATTATTTAAAAAACGATCAGAAATTAAATAAAAAAACAAGTTTTTCAACTGAAAGTAAGGAGCGACATTAATACTTAAAACAAACAGAAATCATTACGAATATGAAGGGGGGTTACTCCTCCATAGCACCTCGCTCTTTACGCTAAAGTTTAAATTCTGTCCCAATCCTTTAAGAACGACTCCTGAAACACTATTATTAATTAACTAAAACATTAAGAAGTTTTTTTTAAGTACTAAAAAACTTTAGCGTAAAGAGCGAGGTGTTGTGGAGGAGTTACCCCCTCATATACGTAATAATTTCTTTTCGTTTGAAGTTTTAATGTTGCTCCTTACTTTCAGTGAAAAAAACTTGTTTTCTTTTTATTTAATTTCATTAAGGATGGCAAATCTTAACGGACGAATTGTCTATAAAAATCATATTCTATATTCGTTCTGTATATTTTGCTGTATATTTTGCAGGATGTTCGTTTTTTTTTTTTTTTTTTTTTTTTTTTTTTTTTTTTTTTTTTTTTTTTTTTTTTTTTTTTTTTTCAGTAGGTTGGACCAGAGTTGGGTAGATCTACCACAAATTCTATAGAAGGGGATGTATAGTAAGCTACAGCGGATCTAGACAGGGCTGAATTGAAGAAATCCGTTTACTTGTTCTTTAGTGCAACCCCGAAGGTAAATCAAACAGTTTGTGGTAACGAACTGTAAGTAAAGAGCGACCAGGCTCAATAGTAACCAAAACTCTAAAAAACAAAATTTTGATACCGATAGATGCATCAAAAGAATCAGATTTTAAACTGATTTCAAATATGTAAGTTTCATCAAGTTTATTTATACCCATCAAAAGTTACTAGCCTGAGAAAATTTGCCTTATTTTTGAAATAAAGGAGAAACAACCCTCTGAAAGTCATAGAATCTTAATAAAAATCACAACATCAGATTCAGCGTATCAGAGAACCCTATTGTAGAGGTTTCAAGCTCCTATCTGCAAATATGTGAAGTTTTTTTTTTTTTTTTTTTTTTTGTTTCTTTGCCAGAAGAAAGATCACGGATGCGTGTTTATTTGTTGTTTATTTGTTTTTTTTTTTTGTTTTTTTTTTGTCCCAGGGGTGATCGTATCAACCCAGTGGTCCTAGAATATTACGCGAGGGCTCATTCGAAAGGAAATTAAAAGTTCTACTGGCCTTTTTAAGTGACCAAAAATTGGAGGGCAACTAGGCCCCCTCCCACACTCATTGTTTTCCTTAAGTCACCCATCAAAGTTGTTAGTTAGCCATTTTGTTCAGCATAGTTGAAAAATCTAATAAATATGTCTTTGAGGATGGTTCCCCACAGAGGATGAATCCCCACAGTCCCCGGGGCAAGGGCTAAACGTTATGAACTTTGCCCATTATTTACATATAGTATTGGTTATTGGGAAGTATACATACGTTTTCAGGGGGATTTTATTGGTGGGGGGGATTGGGGGTGATGTGGAAAAATCTTCCCATGGAGGAATTTTCCATGGGGGAAGGGACATTGCTATGAAGGGGGATAAATTTCCCGGATTTCTCGGATTACGTATTTGGGGGACTCTCCCCCTCGTCAATACCTCGCTCTTTACGCTTAAGTTTTTTTTTAGTACTTTCAAATGAGCTATTTATACTAATTAAACTGCCTTTGTGATTAAAGGGTTATTCTTAGAGAATTGGAGCAAAATTCGAACTTTAGCGTAAAGATCGAGGTATTGACGAGGGGGAACCCCCTCATATAAGTAATAATTTCTGTTCGTTTTAAGTTTTAATGTTGCTCCTTAATTTCAGTTGAAAAAACTTGTTTTGTTTATTTAATGAATTGAAGAAACCAAATCTCGGTTATAAGAAGGTGAAAATTAATGAAAACGAAACAATGTGTATAAGTAGAAAGAAGAAGCATGAAAGTTATAAAAATTTAAATCGCCCTTAAACTGGATGACAGAAATAAATTCCTATTATCAGAGCCAAAGGATTGCCCATTTGACAGAGTGAATTTTAAAACAAATCTAAATTTGGAAAGATTAAAGTCAGAAATCTGAGCAGATGGCGATGTTGCAAAATTGAGTGTGGTCAAAAGTTCAAAAGATTTGAAGTTTGATTTAGATATTCTCCATACTGACGAATTCTATATTTGAATTATAAATTTGCCCACCTCTACCGTTATGAATTCAAAAAAGGCTTTCCCCGCAAAACAGGCTTTTCAAAGAAAAGTAAAGAGCTCCATTAAGCCATAAATGAGCAGAAATGAAGTCGATCTTCCAAGCGTAAAACTTTCAAAAATCACCATAAAAAAATAAAGGGAGCTCAAAACGAACAGAAATTACAATAAATGGCCGAGTCAAACTCATAACGATCAATTATTAACAAGAGTTGGGCTTACAACCCCCATCCCTTCTCAAGACAAGAACACAATTTGCACCTTACTGAAAAAAACCAATGACCGTGGATTGTTAATTTAATATACATACAGACATTTATGCCTTAAAGTCTTAATAATTTTTCATTTACTAAAGTAGAAAAGGAAAAATATTTGAAATGTATTTTGTTTTCAGAAAAGCACGAATTATGTTAGGGTCTTGAGGAGGGATGGGGGTTGTCAACCCTACTCATGTTAGTTTTTGCTCGTTTTGAGTTTGACTCGGTCATTTGTTGTAATTTTTTCAGTAAATTACTTTGTAAGTAATTTTTTTTTGTAAAGAATCAAATTAGCTGGTTTAAAAGTTTCAATGATATTTCTCTGAAAGGCTCAACTGAATGCCCTTTGTCCTTTTGGAAAGCAAAGGTCAAGCATGCATACCTTTATCAATAAGATGTACTATTGTAGACAGTTAACGAATTACCTAACTTACAGTCTTTGCCTGAGGGCTGGGTTGACATCCACAAATGCATAATTACTGATTCTTTAACAGTGCTGAATAAAATAGATGTTTTAATACTTTGATTGGATATTTGTTTTGGAAAATAATGGGCGTGAGAGAGGGTGAGAGGGCTGGTTGCCCTTAATTCACTTTTGACTCTTAAAAAGAGCACTATAACTTCCAATTTCTAATCAAATGAGCCCTATCCAAAGTTCATACGACCACCCATTCAATAAAAACCTTGAATGCCCCCGGGGCGTAACTTAAAACCCTTGCCCTGGGAATCTGGTGGATCATATCAACCCTCGATTCTTTGTTATGTGTCCCTTGGACCATTTTTAACAAAATGGTTATATCACAATTTCAATTAGATACGTTTGGGTAAAACAGGGCGTCAGGGTGGCAAGCTACGCTCTATCACTTTTGACTCTTAAAAGGGAACTAGAACTTTCAATTTCCAATTAAATGAGCCTCCTCTAAAGCTTATAAAAGCACTCCTTCCATAAAAACCTTATAAGCCCTCGGAGCATATTTTACAACCCTTGTCCCCAGGTTCTGAGGGGTTGTTTCAAACACAAAAGCTTTGTTATATGATGTTTAGACAATTTTGAACAAAATGGTTATCCCATAAAAACTTTATATGCCCCCGAGGTATAACTTACAACCTTTACCCTGAGGGCTGTGGAGGGGGGTTGTAATCTTCAACGACATAATTACTGAACCTTCAAACTATACTGAACAAAATGGCTATCTCAAAATTGTAATTGGATGCACATGGGGAAATAATGGGCTTGGGGGGGGGGGGCTGGTTGCCCTCCAATCCCTTTTGACTTGTAAAAAGGGCAACAGAAATTCTCCAGTGCCCTGTATTTACTGGTTGATTTGTATATATACGTTCATGTATGGTTATTCATATATGTACGTTCCTTCGTTGTTTTTCTTGTCAAATCAAAAAAAATTTCTTCCGCTACTTACTTTGTGGTGAGAGTCTATTGTGGTGAAGAAAAAATCTTGAAAATTGACGTGAACGCTAGAATCTCTTCCGTTGTGTATTTCCCTCGTGAATCATGTTGTTCATTGAGAACTAAGAATATAAGCGTAATATCACTGCTTATCCTTTCGCTCTTAGTTCAACAAGTTAGATTTAGTTTGGGTGTTTGTTAAGCCTGCAAGCATGAGCATTGCTAGGTGGTTTTCCTGGGAAGAAAGGAGTAATTCGGCCAGCTGGGGAGGACTAATTTATCCTTACTATTTCACAACTTAGCTTTTAACACTCACTTCTGAATATTTCTTGGAAGGTAATGAGTTTTCTAGGGGGGAAACTATCCCTGGTATGCCGCATTTGGCTAGTCTCAGAAATCCTCGAGATTTGTTACTTAGCTTTAGCCTGGGGAACCTCCAATAGTGGATAGTTCAAGTTCCCCCTCAAATCTTTCTATCAAGTCCCATTACCTGCAATCAATAAACGATTGCAGTTACAAGATTGATTATAGCAATTCCGTACCTGAAGGGGAAGTATCGTATCAATATCAGATTAAATAGGGTTAAATTATCGCCCCACACTTAATCGGAAGTGAATCAAGTAACAGCTGTTTTGTTTCTCGTAATAGGATCTTTTAACTAGTACCTGATAAGATTAGGAAACGGAACAGATTTCTCAAGGAAGCGAACTGACCACAATTTTTTTCCCTAATCAAACGATCTTAAGAAAGCTTCTTTTTTTCACTAAATAATTGTGACCAAAAGCTGCTAATAAGTTTTGTTGAATCAGATCCAGATTTTGGGACTAATTCAATAGCACAAGCATGTGAGCCAGGCACATTTGAGCTTAGGATCTTATGGTTCCAAAGATGTTAGTGTATGTACATGTAGTATATATCCCAAAGTTGGAAGCGCCTCTATGAGAAAATCAGGGCACAACCTGATGCATTACATTGGAAATCCGCACTCTGTGTCGCCTCTTTAGCAAGCCCCTCGTTGTGCTTTTGGGGATCCAGTTAAGTACCCAGGGTTAAAATGCAGCAATTTTTTGAATAAAGTGATACAAAACATTTATAATTTCTGGCCAAGTTCTTGAGCGGTAGTATTCTGAATTTTGTTTTTAAAAATTCTTGCTTTTCCAAAATAATGATCCTGAAAATTCGGACTCATTTCATAAATAGCGACGAAGGCCACAGTGTCTTTCCATCATAAACATCAAAAACAAGAAGAACAATAGGGAATTCTTTTCACAAGACAGTGAAATTATTTGAATGAATATTTTGACCCTATGTCCAAGGGCCGTCTTCGGCAAAACATAATCAAACAGTTCGTGGTAACGAACTGTAAGTAAGGAGCGACCCGGCTCAATGGTAACCGAAACTCTAGAAAACGGGTTTTTGATACCAATAGATATATCAAAAGAATCAGATTTCAATGCTGATTTCAAATATATAACTTTCATCAAGTTTAGTGCTACCCATCAAAAGTTACGCGCCTGAGAAAATTTGGCTGATTTTCAAAAAAAGGGGGAAAGACCCCCTAAAAGTTATAGAACCTTAATGAAAATCACACCATCATATTCAGCGTATCAGAGAACCCTACTGTAGAGGTTTCAAGCTCCTATCTACAAAAATGTGGAATTTTACATTTTTTGCCAGAAGAAAGATCACGGATGCGTGTTTATTTGTTTGTTTGTTTGTTTGTTTTTTTTTTCCCCAGGGGTGATCGTATCGACCCAGTGGTCCTAGAATATCGTGGGAGGTGCTCATTGGAACGGAAATTAAAAGTTCTAGTGCCCTTTTTAAGTGACCAAAAAAAATGGAGGGCAACTAGGCCCCCTCCCACGCTTATTTTTTTCCCAAAGTCACCCGATCAAAATTTTGAGATAGCCATTTTGTTCAGCATGGTCGAAAATATGATAAATATGTCTTTTAGGATGACTTAATCCCCCGAAGTTCCCAGAGGGAGGGCTAAAAGTTATGAACTTTACCCAATGTTAACATATAGTATTGGTTATTGGGAAGTATACAGAAGTTTTCAGGAGGTTTTTTTTCTGGTAGTGGGAGGGAAGGGTGGGTCGGTGGTTATGTTGGAGGATCTGTTCATGAAGGAAGTTTTCATGGGGGAAGGGAAATGCCATGAAGGGGGCGCCGGACTTGCCAGCATTATTTATTGGTTATTGGGAAGTATACAACCATTTCCAGGAAGGATTTTTTCTGGAGGGGGGGGGGGGCTAGACGAGGGGGTTTAATTTCCGTGGAGGATGTTTCTTTGGGGTAAGGGACATTTCTATGAAGGGGGCGCCAGATTTCCAAGTATTATTTAAAAAACGATCAGAAATTAAAATAAAAAAAACAAGTTTTTTCAACTGAAATGTAAGAAGGAATATTAGAACTTAAAACGAACAGAAATTATAACGTATGTGAGGGGGTTCTCCCCCAAGTCAATACCTCGCTCTTTACGCTACAGTTTTTTTTTAGTGCTTTCAAAAGAGCTATCTATTCTAATTAAACGGCCTTTGTGATTCAGGGGTTTGTGAATCAAATTTTTTTTAACTTTTAACGTAAAGAGCGTGGTATTGACTAAGGGGAGAACCCCCTCATATACGTAATAATATATACGTAATAAAAAAAAAACAATAAAAAAACAAGCGATACGGCTTAATAGTAATCGAAACTTTTAAAAACGGAATTTTGATGTCAATAAATGTATCAAAAGAATGTGTTTATAATGCTGATTCTAGATATATAAATTTTATTAAGTTTAGTATTACTCATCAAAGGCTACGAGCCTGAGAAAATTTACTCGATTTTTTAAAGAGGGGGGAAACATCCCCTGCATTAACTAAAAAACGATCAGAAATTAAATAAAAAAAGCAAGTTTTTTAAACTGAAAGTAAGGAGCGACATTAAAACTTAAAACGAACAGAAATTATTCCGTATTCGAAAGGGGCTGTCCCCTCCTCAACGCCTCGCTCTTTACGCTAAAGTTTTTTTATTGTTTTAAAAAAATAAAGTTGTGAGACAGAGTCAAACTTTAGCGTAAAGAGCGAGGCGTTGAGGAGGGGACAGCCCCTTTCATATACGGAATAATTTCTGTTCGTTTTAAGTTTTAATGTCGCTCCTTACTTTCAGTTTAAAAAACTTGTTTTTTTTATTTAATATATAAAAGAATCAGAAGATATAAAAGAAGAAGCAAATGAAATCATACTTAAAATAAATAATAATATTACCTCATATAGGGACTTGCCAGAATGTTCACTAAATGCTCTATGCACAAATTTAATTAAAAACGATCTTAAGACGCATACTACTATTAAAAAAAAAACGAGGACCACGAACTGGTGTGTCACCCCGACAGGTTCCATATGCCGTTTCGACTTTGGTATTATTTGGTTCATTGACTGTTTGATCAACGATGGTATTAACGTTTGCTGGAACTTTGTTTTTCATCGATTCATCTTTATATTCCCTAGTGATATTTTCTACCAATGCCCTTTTTATTTTCCGGCAATTTCACTGTCTATTACAACATTATTTTACACAGGTAACAGTTCTGACACGTAGCCAAGATATGGTTTATGATATTATTAGAAGATTAGGCCTTTCTTTTCCCCTTTGCTTTCATTCAAATGCTAATACATAAAAGATGGCGATAGGATCTATCAATAGGTAGCAAGCTACCATAACCATTAGCAAGAAGTTGCCCCTCTTCATCACTATTATTTTTATGTTGGCATTCTCTTTAAGCACAATCATCTCTGGAAATGATATTTTCGCATATCCAGAATTTGTATAATGGAAATTCATGGGTACTCCAAAGATCTAAACTCTCACTGTCTTGAAAACGCACGCATACGTTTCCGATAGTGCAACCACGTGTACTTGTGTTTATAGTTCAAATAATTCTGCTTGTGAGCATTCAATGCTACAATAATACTATCATTTGAACATAGTTTTACTGGGGGTCATCCACATGTTTCAATATGCATTTCATCTTTGCTATTATTTGGTTCATTGACTGTTTGATCAATGGTAGTAACGTTTGCTGGCACTTTTCTTTTCATCGATTCATCTTTATATTCCTTAGTGATGTTCCTTAGTTTCGTGTCTATGAACAAGCATAGAATATGATTGGTAGAGCCGCAAGCATATTTGATGTCAATTTAAAATACGTAAAAAAAGTTGAATAATTTCTAAGTCCAAAAAAAATCAGTCCAAAAAAGTGCTACTACAAACGTTATTTTTCTAATAGTAAAAGTCACGACTCAAATATCTATATCATTCTAATTTTGAATTCGAAAATATCAATTTGAATTTTTATGTTTTAAGTATTTTTATGTCATTCTAAGACATTTAAAAAAAGTAGAAAAAAATATGTTAAAAAAAATTAAAAAGTTAAAAAACTTCAAAAAATATAAAAAATTGGGAGAGGGGCCCAAAAAGTTAGTGGGAGGGGGCCCCTTAGAGGTTACGGATAGGGGACCCTTGGAGCATGATATCCTTGGTGGTTAGGGTCATTGATGGTTGCGGTCCTTGATGGTTCAAACCCAAAATCATCTCAATAGTTGATTTCTAAGGATTTCTAAGGATTGTACGGAATTTCTTTATTAAATTCTTTTCTTAGCATCTGCATCTCTATTAGTATAAACTTTTTAGTATACTACAATGTTAGAGCATATTTTATATTGACAAACACTGCTCAAATGGTACTTGTGTATTATACAGAACACACTCTAGAAGTAAAGCTAGGTCAAGGCATAAGGTCATCTTGGGCCTATGACTCTATTAGTTTCAACTTTTTAGCATGCCCCAATGCTAAACCATATTTGTATTGGCAACACTGCTCAACTGGTATTTGTGTATTATACAGAACACAGCCAGAATTAAAGCTAAGTCAAGTCCCATGATCACCTTTTATCGTTAACCAGTTCCATAGATTGATGTCAATGATGTTATTCCAAATTTATAATAAATTGCCAAAGAGTTACCACCCCCTTCGGGCTTACCCTAACTGGTAAGCAGTTTTAACCCTTTTTACTACTTTCATACAATCCAATTAAAATAATCTTTTCTGTCGATTGCCACCATTGATGTTATTCCAAATTCATATTAAATTGCGTAAGAGGTAGCACCCCCTTCAGGCTTACCTTAACTGGTAAGCAGTTTGACCCTTTTTACCACCTTCATACAATCCAATTAAAAATGTTGTCGAGCTCTTTTTCACCCCTATTATTCAATCACCAATTAAGATCATTCAGAGCAGAGTTATGCCAATGGAATATCTTTTTCGCAAATTGAGTTATTTTTACGCAAATGATGCAACTTTTTTATATCTAATACCATATGCTATCATTAAACCTTTCGTTGAATGCTAATAGCCGAAAGCTTTACCCTTCGGCTGAAACCAGTATTTTTTTTTACAGAAAGTCCAATAAACCTTTGAACATGTTATACCAAGGTCTTTAGTTATGGGTATTGCCCATAGAAACCTATCTGGTAAGGCATGTACCGTCTGTAGCACTAGATACCTGTCCGTGGTAAGGCATGTACCGTTGAAACTGCAAACATATTCATGTTTATTTCCTTGTAGGGTTCGGACTGTGTATATCGATACTGCTTGTGTGTGTTTATTTTTTCTTTCCCTTTTCTCTTTACTAAACTATTTTTCAAAATTTTGTGCAGTGGGTTATAAATAAATTATTATTATGACTATTCACTATTATTTCGGTTTGTCTTAAAATGAAGTTTATTGCAAAAAGAAATTAATGGTGATTTCGAAAAAAACCTGAAACTCCTCCAAAATGGCGTCATATCATAATGAAAACTTTAAGATTGGAATCAGAATTGTCGAAAACTTCATGCAGAGAAATTACAGTCTCCCTCCTTGAACAACATGGAAAATCGCGTTTTTGCATCAGTAGCACTGATTTGTCTCCCTTTTTTTCTGTTTCTTTTTCACTAGGCCTAGCGGGTCACCAGAACATCATAGAGAGATTCTTAATAGCTCATTCAAAAGCTATTTCTTATATCTAGGTCATATAAAGATATTGTTCATATCTACGTTCTTTCTATAAATTCCACCATCTACAATTTCCAAATGGCACTAAAACGGCACTTTTTGTTCCATGTTTCAAGTGGACAAGCTGGGGTATTGGGCTAGCAGAACTTATAAGAGTTATGTTTAATGGCTCATTTGAAAGCTATTGCTCATATTTAAGTGCTTTTTTTCTTATTAATTAAAACAACTTTTTCCACAACATAACTTTTTCAAAGAAAAGTAAAGAAGTCCATTAAACAAAAAATGAGCAAAAATAAAATCAAATAATCTACCAAGCATGAAACTACCACAATTCAGCGTCGATAAATAATGAAACCCAAAACAAACAGAATTAAAATAAATAACCGAGTTAAACTCAAAACGAGCAGAAATTAACATAGGTTGGACGCAAAACCCCTATGCCTTCCCAAGGACAGAAAAAAATTTGCACTTTACTGAAAAAATATAAATGAATGTGCATTGTCAGTTTAATATACATATACTGATATTTAGTAATCAAATGTTAATATTATTTGATTTATTAAAGTTATAAAAGTAAAAACATTTATATTTTTTTCAGTAAAGTGCAAATTTTGTGCAAGCCCAAGAAGGAGTTCTTTACTTTTCTTTGAAAAACTTATTTTGTGGAAAAAGTTTTTTTAATTAATTTCTGTTCGTTTTATATTGACATAGTTTTTTCAGGGAAAAAGAAAATAACACTTTAAATCTTTTCATTTTTTAAGACTTTATAGTTTTCAACAATTTTTAACAACATACACCCTTTTAAAAATCTGGACACAAATAGTACTGTTTAATTTAGTTTCATACCTCCTCTAGTTGACCTGAAATGGAAAACTTGATACCATTCGCAAAAAAATTTGTTTACTTTCTTTGATAGCTTGGATACACTTACGCTATTTTGATTTGGTTAAATTTCAAGAGCAGAAGTAGCCCTGAAAGTTTGAACACTTACAACCCTTGCACTGAGGGCTCTGAGGGGCTCATCATCCTAAAAGACCTAATTTCCAGAACTTTCAACTACGTTGAACAAAATGGATACCTCAAAATTTTGATTGGATGTGTTTGGGAAAATGGTGGGCGTGAGAGGGGCGTTAGTCGTTATCCAATCACTTTCCACTATTAAAAAAGGCACTAGCCCTTTCAATTTCCAATTGAATAATCTCTTTTGAAGTTTCTACGACAACGTTTTCAACTTTATATGCCCCCAGGGCATAACCTTACAACACCGAGGGCTCTGAGGGGTTATCATAATAAAAGACAAAATTTCCAGAACTTTTAACTACGTTGAATAAAATGGATATCTCAAAATTTTAATTCGATGTGTTTGGGAAAATGGTGGGCGTGAGAGGGGCTTTAGTCGCTATCCAATCCCTTTCAACTATAAAAAAAAGGTATTAGCCCTTTCAATTTCCAATTGAATGAGTCCTTTTGAAGTTCCTACGACAACGCTTTCAATAAAAACTTTATATGCCCCAAGGGCATAACTTACAACCCTTGCCCTGAGGGCTTTGGGGGGAGAGGTTTTCATCCTTAAAGACCTAATTTCAAAAACTTTCAAATACGTTGAATACAATGGCTATCTAAAAATTTTGATTGGATGTGTTTGGGGGAAAGATGGGCATGGGGGTGGGTTATTTGCCCTCCAATCACTTTCGACTATTAAAAACGGCACTAGCCCTTTGATTTCCAATCGAATGAGCCCCTTTTGAAGTTTCTACGACAACACCTTCTATAAAACCTTATATGCCCCCAGGGCATAACTTAAAACCCTTGCCCTGACGGTTGTGGGGGAGTGTCCTCCATAAAAATATATTTTCTATCTGGAAATCAACTACGCTGAACAAAATGGCTATCTCAAATTTTTATTGGATGTGTTTGAGGAATGATGGGGTTTGGGGGGGGGGGCTAGATGCCATCCAATCACTTTCAACTATTAAAAAGGGCACTAGTCCTTTGAATTTCCAGTCGAATGAGCGCTTTTCGAAGTTTCTACGACAACTTCTTCTATACGAAGTGCCCTGCTCTAAAGGAAAAAATTTATAAATAATACATTGGGCCAACATCGTTTTTATATGCCCCCAGGGTATAACTTAAAACCCTTGCCCTGAGGACTGTGGGGAGTGTCCTCCTCTTACTTGGTCCCCGTTTCCTGTCTCATTCTCGAGTGTCCCCGTTCTTCACTTAGGCAGCGCGAAATGATTTATGCAACAACTTTCTATATAAACCTTATATGCCCCCAGGGCATAACTTACAACCCTTGCACTGAGGGTTCTGAGGGGGTTATCATCCTAAAAGACCTAGTTTCCAGAACGTTTAACTACATTGAACAAAATGGATATCTCAAAATTTTGATTGGATGTGTTTTGGAAAATGGTGGGCGTGAGAGGGGCGTTAGTCACTATCCAATCAATTTCAATTATAAAAAAAGACAATAGCCCTTTCAATTTCCAATTGAATGAGCCCTTTTGAAGTTTCTACGACAATGCTTTCAATAAAAACTTTATATAACCCAGGGCATAACTTACAACCCTTGCTCAGAGGGCTCTGAGGGGGTTATCATCCTAAAAGACCTAATTTCCAGAACTTTCAACTACGTTGAACAAAATGGATATCTCAAAATTTAAGTCGATGTGTTGGAAAAATGGTGGGCGTGAGAGGGGCGTTAGTCGCTATCCCAATCACTTTCAACTATTGAAAAAGGCACTGGCCCTTTCAATTTCCAATTGAATGAGCCCTTTTGAAGTTTTCTACGACAATGCTTTCAATAAAAGCTTTATATGCCTCAGGTCATAACTTACAACCATTGCCCTGAGGGCTGTGGGGGAGGGGTTGTCATCCTTAAAGACCTAATTTCCAAAACTTTCAACTACGTTAAATAAAATGGCTATTTAAAAATTTTGATTGGATGTGTTTGGGGAAAAGGTGGGGGTGAGAGGGGGGCTAGTTGCCCTTAAATCACTTTCGATTATTAAAAAAGGTACTAGCCCTTTGAATTTCAAATCGAATGAGCCCTTTTTCAAGCTTCTACGACAAGATTTCAATAAAACCTTATATGCCACCAGGGCATAACTTTAAACCCTTGCCCTGACGGTTGTGGGGGAGTGTCCTCTTCAAAAAACATATTTTCTATCTGGAAATCAACTAAGCTGAACAAAATGACTATCTCAAAATTTTGATTGGATGTATTTGGGGGAATGATGGGCGTGGGGGGGGGGCTAGTTGCCCTCCAATCACTTTTGACTATTAAAAAGGATACTAGCCCTTTGAATTTCCAATCGAATGGACTATGGTCACTATCAAACGAAGCAGAAATTTATTAAAAATACTTTTTCCCCCCCACAATAAGTTTTTCAAAGAAAAAGTAACGAACTCCCTTCTTGGGCTTGCACAAAATTTGCACTTTACTGAAAAAAATATAAATGTTTTTACTTTTATAACTTTAATAAATCAAATAATATTAACATTTGATTACTAAATATCAGTATATGTATATTAAACTGACAATGCACATTCATTTATATTTTTTCAGTAAAGTGCAAATTTTTTTCTGTCCTTGGGAAGGCATAGGGGTTTTGCGTCCAACCTATGTTAATTTCTGCTCGTTTTGAGTTTAACTCGGTTATTTATTTTAATTTCTGTTTGTTTTGGGTTTCATTTATTTATCGACGCTGAATTGTGGTAGTTTCATGCTTGGTAGATATTTGATTTTATTTTTGCTCATTTTTTGTTTAATGAACTTCTTTACTTTTCTTTGAAAAACTTATGTTGTGGAAAAAGTTGTTTTAATTAATAAGAAAAAAAGCACTTAAATATGAGCAATAGCTTTCAAATGAGCCATTAAACATAACTCTTATAAGTTCTGCTAGCCCAATACCCCAGCTTGTCCACTTGAGACATGGAACAAAAAGTGCCGTTTTAGTGCCATTTGGAAATTGTAGATGGTGGAATTTATAGAAAGAACGTAGATATGAACAATATCTTTATATGACCTAGATATAAGAAATAGCTTTTGAATGAGCTATTAAGAATCTCTCTATGATGTTCTGGTGACCCGCTAGGCCTAGTGAAAAAGAAACAGAAAAAAAGGGAGACAAATCAGTGCTACTGATGCAAAAACGCGATTTTCCATGTTGTTCAAGGAGGGAGACTGTAATTTCTCTGCATGAAGTTTTCGACAATTCTGATTCCAATCTTAAAGTTTTCATTATGATATGACGCCATTTTGGAGGAGTTTCAGGTTTTTTTTCGGAAATCACCATTAATTTCTTTTGCAATAAACTTCATTTTAAGACAAACCGAAATAATAGTGAATAGTCATAATAATAATTTATTTATAACCCACTGCACAAAATTTTGAAAAATAGTTTTAGTAAAGAGAAAAGGGAAAGAAAAAATAAACACACACAAGCAGTATCGATATACACAGTCCGAACCCTACAAGGAAATAAACATGAATATGTTTGCAGTTTCAACGGTACATGCCTTACCACGGACAGGTATCTAGTGCTACAGACGGTACATGCCTTACCAGATAGGTTTCTATGGGCAATACCCATAACTAAAGACCTTGGTATAACATGTTCAAAGGTTTATTGGACTTTCTGTAAAAAAAAATACTGGTTTCAGCCGAAGGGTAAAGCTTTCGGCTATTATTATTAAACGGAAGGTTTTATGATAGCATATGGCATTAGATACCAAAAAGTTGTATCATTTGCGTAAATATAACTCAATTTGCGAAAAAGATATTCCATTGGCATAACTCTGCTCTGAATGATCTTAATTGGTGATTGAATAATAGGGGTGAAAAAGAGCTCGACAACATTTTTAATTGGATTGTATGAAGGTGGTAAAAAGGGTCAAACTGCTTACCAGTTAAGGTAAGCCTGAAGGGGGTGCTACCTCTTACGCAATTTAATATGAATTTGGAATAACATCAATGGTGGCAATCGACGAAAACGGTTATTTTAATTGGATTGTATGAAAGTAGTAAAAGGGTTAAACTGCTTACCAGTTAAGGTAAGCCCGAAGGGGGTGGTAACTCTTTGGCAATTTATTATAAATTTGGAATAACATCATTGACATCAATCTATGGAACTGGTTAACGATGAAAAGGTGATCATGGGACTTGACTTAGCTTTAATTCTTGGCTGTGTTCTGTATAATACACAAATACCAGTTGAGCAGTGTTGCCAATACAAATATGGTTTAGCATTGGGGCATGCTAAAAAGTTGAAACTAATAGAGTCATAGGCCCCAAGATGACCTTATGCCTTGACCTAGCTTTACTTCTAGAGTGTGTTCTGTATAATACACAAGTACCATTTGAGCAGTGTTGTCAATATAAAATATGCTCTAACATTGTAGTATACTAAAAAGTTTATACTAATAGAGATGCAGATGCTAAGAAAAGAATTTTAATAAAGAAATTCCGTACAATCCTTAGAAATCGTTAGAAATCAACTATTGAGATGATTTTGGGTTTGAACCATCAAGGACCGCAACCATCAATGACCCTAACCACCAAGGATATCATGCTCCAAGGGTCCCCTATCCGTAACCTCCAAGGGGCCCCCTCCCACTAACTTTTTGGGCCCCTCTCCCCATTTTTTTATTTTTTGAAGTTTTTTAACTTTTTATTTTTTTTAACATTTTTTTCTACTTTTTTAAATGTCTTAGAATGACATAAAATATACTTAAAACATAAAAATTCAAATTTGATATTTTTCGAATTCAAAATTAGAATGATATAGATATTTGAGTCGTGACTTTTACTATTAGAAAAATAACGTTTGTAGTAGCACTTTTTTGGACTGATTTTTTTTGGACTTAGAAATTATTCAACTTTTTTTACGTATTTTAAAATGACATCAAATATGCTTTGCGGCTCTACCAATCATATTCTATGCTTGTTCATAGACACGACAGCTAAGGAATATCACTAAGGAATATAAAGATGAATCGATGAAAAGAAAAGTGCCAGAAAACGTTAGTACCATTGATCAAACAGTCAATGAACCAAATAATAGCAAAGATGAAATGCATATTGAACATGTGGATGACCCCCAGTAAAACTATGTTCAAATGATAGTATTATTGTAGCATTGAATGCTCACAAGCAGAATTATTTGAACTATAAACACAAGTACAAGTGGTTGCACTATCGGAAACGTATGCGTGCGTTTTCAAGACAGTGAGAGTTTAGATCTTTGGAGTACCCATGAATTTCCATTATACAAATTCTGGATATGCGAAAGTATCATTTCCAGAGATGATTGTGCTTAAAGAGAATGCCAACATAAAAATAATAGTTGATAAAGAGGGGCACTTCTTGCTAATGGTTATGGTAGCTTGCTACCTATTGATAGATCCTATCGCCATCTTTTATGTATTAGCATTTGAATGAAAGCAAAGGGGAAAAGAAAGGCCTACTCTTCTAATAATATCATAAACCATATCTTGGCTACGTGCCGGAACTGTTGCCTGTGTAAAAATAATGTTGTAATAGACAGTGAAATTGCCGGAAAAATAAAAAGGGCATTGGTAGAAAATATCACTAGGGAATATAAAGATGAATCGATGAAAAACAAAGTTCCAGCAAACGTTAATACCATCGTTGATCAAACAGTCAATGAACCAAATAATACCAAAGACGAAACGCATATTGAACCTGTCGGTGACACACCAGTAAAATTGTGTATGACTAAAAATGGAATAATGATTATTCTACTGATTACGAACTAAGAGAAGACAATAGCTATAATATCAAGAGAGAACATGGTGAACTATTTTATCGAACAGATTCAAAATGTCCAAAGTTGTTCATTGATATTAATAATGTATAATAATATATTTTTTGTAATAAAATTCAATATGACATTATTTCATTAAAAATATATTATGCATTATATTGTTATGTTTCATTATTTTTAGAGTGAGCTAGCATATCAAACGTTTAGAATGTCTATTAAACCATCGGAGATGTAAGAAAAGGAATTTGCATACATAATATGTCGGATAGAGAGGTTAACCTGGAGAAAATCTAAGCATCAAATGATTAATTTCTTTATCAACACCTTTTGTCGGATAGGCCAGGATAAATTGATAAAGTCTAAGTATCAGAGCAAATGGATTCCTTATCAACATCCTTTGCCGGAATATGTTGGTTAACATTATCAAAACCTAAGTGTAAGAGTGATGAAATTCTGTATCAACATCTATTGTCAGATACATGGGATAAAATTGGCAAAGAGTGAATAAGGTTTTTTCTATCAACATCTTTGTCATATACATCGGATAAAATTGACTAAATCTAAGTATCATATTGAATAAATTCTTTATCAATGTCTTTTAACAGATACGTTGATAACACTACCCAAATCTAAGTATCATAGTGAATAACTTCTTTATCAACTTATTTTTCGGATACATCAGATAACATTCACGAAATCTAAGTATCAGAGTGAGTATATTCTTATCTTCGTACTTTGTCAGATATGTCTGACAAAATTGAGAAAATATAAGCATCAGAATGAATAAATTCTTTATCAATGTCTTTTGACAGATACTTTTGATAACACTGACAAAATTTAAAGTATCAGAGTGAACAAATTCATTATTAACATTCTTTATCGATATCATTTGTCGGATACGTCAGATAACATTCACAAAATCTATGTATTAGAATGAATAAATTCTCTATCAACATCTTTTGTCGGATACATCAGATAACATTCTCGAAATGTAAGTATCAGAGTGAATTAATTCTTTATCATCGTACTTTGTCAGATATATCTGATAAAATTGAGAAAATCTAAGCATCAGAGTGAATAAATTCCTTATCATCGTCCTTTGTCAGATATACCAGATAAAATTGAGGAAATCTAAGTATCAGAGTGAACAAATTCTTTATTAACATTCTTTATCGATATCATTTGTCAGATACGTCGGATAACATTGACAAAATCAATGTATTAGAATGAATAAATTCTTTAGCAACATCTTTTGTCGGATAGGTCGGGATAAAATTTGACAAAATCTAAGTATCAGAGCAAATAGATTCTTTATCAACATCCGTTGCCGGAAATGTCAGTTAACATTTTCAAGACCTAAGTGTCAGAGTGATTAAATTCTCTATCAACATTTATTGTCAGATACATGGGATAACATTGACAAAATCTAAGTATCAGAGTGAATAATTTTTTCTAACAGCATCTTTGTCGGATAAATCAGATAAATTGACAAAATCTAAGTATCAGACTGAATAAATTCTTTATCAACATCTTTTGTCAGATACATCAGATAACATTCACGGAATCTAAGTATCAGAGTGAATTAATTCTTTATCATTGTCCTTTGTCAGATTATACCTGATAAAATTGAGAAAATCTAAGTATCAGAGTGAACAAATTCTTTATTAACATTCTTTATCGATATCATTTGTCAGATACGTCAGATAACATTGAAAAAATCTATGTATTAGAATAAATAAATTCTTTATCAATATCTTTTGTCGGATAGGTCGGGATAAAATTGATAAAATCTAATTATCAGAGCAAATAGATTCTTTAACAACATCCTTTGCCGGAAATGTCAGTTAACATTATCAAGACCTAAGTGTCGGAGTGATTAATTCTTTATCAACAATTATTATCAGATACATGGGATAACATTGGCAATATATAAGTACCAGAGTGAATATTTTTTTCTATCCACATCTTTGTCGGATAATCGGATAAAATTGACAAAATCTATGTATTATAAAAAATAAATTCTATTTCATAATCCTTTGTCGGATATGTCGGATGAAATTGAGAAATTCTGAGTATCAGAGTGAATAAACTTCTTTATCAACTTCCTTTCGTCGGATACATCAGATAACATTCACAAAATCTAAGCATCAGAGTAAATAAATTCTTTATCATCGTACTTTTTCAGATATGTCTGATAAAATTGAGAAAATCTAAGCACCAGAGTGAATAAATTCTCTATCATGTCTTTTGACAGATACGTTTGATAACACTGACAAATCTATGTATCATAGTGAATAAGTTCTATATCAACTTCTTTGTGTGATACATCAGATAACATTCACAAAATCTAAGTATCACAGTGAATAAATTCTTTATCATCGTCCTTTGTCATACATGCTTGATAAAATTGAGAAAATCTAAGAATCATAGTGAATAAATTCTTTATCAACTTCCTTTGTCGGATACATCAGATAACATTCACGAAATCCAAGTATCAGAGTGAATAAATTCGTTATCAATGTCTTTTTACAGTAATGTTTAATAACATTGACAAAACCTAAGTATCAGAGTGAAAAAATTCTATATTAACATTTTTTTATCGACATAATTTGCCGGATACGTCAGATAACACTGAAAAAATCTATGCATTAGAATGAATAATTCTTTATCAACCTGTGTTGTCAGATACATCGATTAAAATTGACAAAATCTAAGTATCAGAGTGAATAAATTCTTTATAAACATTCTATGCTGGATACGTCGAATAACATTATCAAAATCTAAGTATCAGAGTGATTAAATTCTATATCAACATCCTTTGTCGGATATATAGGATAACATCTACAAAATCTAAGTGTCACAATGAATAAATTCATTATCAACATCCTTTTCTGGATACGTCGGATAACATTATCAAAATCTAAGAATCAGAGTGATTAAATTCTATACCAACATCCGTTTTTTTCGGATATATAGGATAAAATTGAAAAAATCTGAGTGTCAGAGTGAATAAATTTTTTTTTATCAACATCTTTTGTCAGATAAATCGGATAAAATTGACAAAATCTAAGTATCAGAGTGAACAAATTCGTTATCAACGTGTTTATTGGATATATCAGACAACATTCATAAAATAAAAGTTCTATTAATTTTGACTTTATGCATCGTTGCGTTGAATTTAGGTTAGACTGGTTATAGATGGCAGCACACCCACTCAGACACTCAGTCATACTTAGAGAGACATGCAAAAAGTTAAGTTAATTTAGGTTCACTTTGAGTGGTGCACCTCTCTAAGTAAACCTAAATTAACATAATGTTTTGCATGTCTCTCTCTGATACTCTTTGATTTGTTCACTTTGATACTTAAATTTTATCAGTGTTATCAAAAGTATCCGTCAAAATACATTGATAAAGAATTTATTCCCTCTGATGCTTAGATTTTCTCAATTTTATCAGACATATCTGACAAAGTAGGATGATAAAGAAATTATTTACTCTAATGTTTAGATATCGTGAATGTTATCTGATGTATGCGACGAAAGAAGTTGGTAAAGAATTTATTCACTCTGATACTTAGAGTTCGTGAATGTTATCTGATGTATCCGATAAAATATGTTGATAAAGAATTTATTCACTATGATACTTAGATTTGGTCAGTGTTATCAAACGTATCTGTCAAAAGACATTGATAAAGATTTTATTCACTCTGATACTTGGATTTTCTTATTTTTATCAAGCATATCTGACAAAATACGATGATAAAGAATTTATTCACTCTGATACTTAGATTTTGTAAATGTTATCTGATGTATCAGACAAAAGGATGTTGATAAAGAATTTATTCACTCTAATACATAGATTTTGACAATGTTATCCAACATATCCGACAAGGGAGGTTGATCAAGAATTTATTCAATCTGATACTTAGATTGAGCCAATTTTATCGATGTATCTGAAAAAGATGTTGATAGAAAAAACTTATTCACTCTGATACTTAGATTTTGCCAATGTTATCCCATGTATCTGACAATAGATGTTGATACAGAATTTCATCACTCTGACACTTAGGTTTTGATAATGTTAACCAACATATCCGGCAAAGGATGTTGATAAACAATCTATTCGCTCTGATACTTAGATTTTATCAATTTTATCCTGGCCTTTCCGACAAAAGGCGTTGATAAGAATTTATTCATTCTGACACTTAGATTTTCTCCATGTTAACCTATCTATCTGACATTTGATGTATGCAAATTCCTTGTCTTACATCTCCGATGTTTTAATAGACATTCTAAACGTTTGATATGCTAGCATACTCTAAAAATAATGAACACATAACAATTTAATGCATAATATATTTTAATGAAATAATGTCATGTAGAATATTAATACAAAAAAATATATTATTATAGTACATTATTAATATTAATGAACAACTTTGGACAGTTTGAGTCTGTTCCATAAAATAGTTAACCATGCTCCCTCTTGATATTATAGCTATTGTCTTCTCGTAGTTCCTAATCAGTAGAATAATCATTATTCCATTCTGAGTCATACACAATTTTTACTGGTTTGTCACCGACAGGCTCAATATGCGTTTCGTCTTTGGTATTATTTTGTTCATTGACTGTTTGATCAATGATGATAGTAACGTTTGCTGGCACTATGTTTTTCATCGATTCATCTTTATATTCCTTAGTGATATTTTCTACCAGTGCCCTTTTTATTTTTCCGGCAATTTCACTGTCTATTACAACATTATTTTTACACAGGTAACAGTTCCGGCACGTAGACAAGATATGGTTTATGATATTAGTAGAAGAGTATGCCTTTGTTTTCCCCTTTGCTTTCATTCGAATGCTAATACCCAAAAGATGGCGACAGGATCTATCAATAGGCAGCATGTTACCATAACCATTAGCAAGAAGATTCCCCTCTTCATCAACTATTTTTTTTATGTTGGCATTTTCTTTGAGTGCAATCATCTCTGGAAATGATACTTTCACATATCCACAATTTGTATAATGGAATTCTTGGGTACTCCAGAGAAATCTAAACTCTCACTGTCATGACAACACGTGCATACGTTTCCGATAGTGCTACCACTTGTACTTTTTTCATAGTTCAAGTACTTCTCCTTGTCAGCATTCAATGCTACAATAACGCTATCATGTGAACACATTTTTACTGGGGGTCATCCACATGTTCAATAGGCATATAATCTATGAAATGCATGTTCAATGGTAACGAATTTCATCTCTGAACTGCATATTCAATGGTAATGCATATTCGCATGATCAGTGGTAGTAACGTTTGCTGGTACATTGTTTTTATCGATTCATGTTTATATTCCTTAGTAATATTTTCTACCAATGCCCTTTTTATTTCGGTAATTTCAATGTCTGTTACCACATTATTTTTACAAAGGTAACAGGTCCGGCCCGTAGACAAGATATGTTTTATGATATTAGTAGAAGAGTACGCCTGTGTTCTTTTGACCTTCCGTTGAATGCTAATACCCGAAAGCTGGGGATAGGGTTTAACACTGGGTAACATGTTACCACAAGCACTAGCAAGAAGATGCCCCTCTTTATCAACTATTATTTTTATGTTGGCATTCTCTTTGAGTGCAATCATCTCCGGAGATATCAATCTAGCATATGAACTCGTTATCTATCTATCCACCGTCATAAGAGTTGAATTTTGTTGGTACTCCAAAGAAATTTAATTCGTCATTGTCATGACAATTCATGCATACATTTCCGATAGTGCTACCACCTGTAAGTGTTTCATAGTTCAAATAATTCTCCGTGTCTGCAGTCAATGCTACAATAACACTATCATGTTAACACACTTTCTTAAAATGCTTCATCTTCACTTTTTAAAGATATGAGTTACGTGTTTATCCTTCCACTGCGTAAAAATTACTGAATTAATACATGCAATAAACTAGGTAGTGTCGATAACCCGCCATAGAGTATCAGTGGGAAAGCCGCGTCGTGTCTATGAGCAAGCATAGAATACGATTGGTAGAGCCGCAAGCACATTTCATGTCATTTTAAGATACGTAAAAAAAGTTGAATAATTTCTAAGTCCAAAAAAATTCAGTTCAAAAAAAAGAAAAAAAGTGCTACTACAAACATTATTTTTCTAATACTAAAAGTCACGAATAAAATATCTATATCATTCTCAATTTGAATTTGGAAAATATTAAATTTGAATTTTTTATGTTTTAAGTATGTTTTGTCATTCTAAAACATGTAAAAGAAAAAGTTGAAACAAAATATGTTAAAAAAAAGAGAAAAAAAGTTAAAAAAACTTCAAAAAAATGTATAGAAAAATGGGGAGGGGGGATGGGGTTCAATAAAGTTGGGGAGAGGGGGCCCCTTGGAGGTTGGAGATAGAGATTCCTTGAAGGTTGAGTTCCTTGGTGGCTAGGGTCATTGATGGTTGCGGTCCTTGATGGTTCAAACCCATAATCATCTCAATTGTTGATTTCTAAGGATTTCTAAGGATTGTATTGAATTTCTTTATTAAAATTCTTTTCTTAGCATCTACATCTCTATTAGTATAAACTTTTTATTATACTACAATGCTAGAGCATACTTTATATTGACAAAACTGCTCAAATAGTACTTGTGCATTATACAGAACACACCCGAGATGTAAAGCTAGGTCAAGGCATAAGGTCATCTTGGGGCCTATGACTCATTAGTTTCAAATTTTTGGCATGCCCAATGCTAAACCAATATTTTATATGGTTTAACCTATTTCCATAGATTGATGCCAACGATGTTATTCCAAATTTTTGATAAATTGCCTAAGAGTTACCACCCCCTTCGGACTTACCTTAACTGGTAAGCAGTTTAACCATTTTTACTACTTTCATAAAATCCAATTAAAATAATCGTTTCCATAGATTGACACCAATGATGTTATTCGAAATTTATATTAAATTGCGTAAGAGTTAGCACCCCCTTCGGGCTTACGTTAAATGGTATTCAGTTTAACCCTTTTATCACTTTCATACAACCCAATTAAAAAATGTTATCGAGCTCTGTTTCACCCCTATTATTCAATCACCAATTAAGATCATTCAGAGCAGAGTTATGCCAATGGAGTATCTTTTTCGCAAATTGAGTTATTTTTACGCTATCATATGCTATCATTAAACCTTCCGTTGAATGCTAATAGCCGAAGCTTGGTTGTTAACAAGCTAGGTTGGCCGTAATTGTTTCCAATAGATTGATACCATTGATGTTATTCAAAATTTATATTAAATTGCGTGTGAGTTAGCACCCCCTTCGGACTTACCTTAGCTGGTAAGCAGTTTAACCTTTTAGTACTTTCATACAATCCAATTAAAATAAATCTCGAGCTCTGTTTCACCGCTATTATTCAATCACCAATTAAGATCATTCAGAGCAGAGGTATGCCAATGGAATACCTTTTTTCGCAAATTAAGTTATTTTTACGTAAATAATACAAGTTTTTGGTATCTAATACCGTACGCAATCATTAAACGTGAAAAAACATGATTATCTTACCCCTACGGCTTAAACCAGTCATTTTGTTACAGAAAGTCCAATAAACCTTTGAACACATTAAACCAAGGTATTTAGTTATGGGTATGACCCATAGAAACCTGTCTGGTAAGGCATGTACCGTCTGTAGTACTAGATACCTGCTCGTGGTAAGGCATGTACCGTTGAAACTGCACACATATTCATTTGTATTTCCTTGTAGGGTTCGGACTGTGTATATCGATACTACTCACACAGCTCTTAAAGTAAGATAAAAAAAACAAAATAAAATTCAGCGAAACAATCGAATGAGACCTGGTGAGGGGACAGTTTTTCATAGGCATTTGCAGACTGTTTTATATGTATATCACGAAGTTTTTCACTTATATGAGATGCGTTATACTTTTTGATAATACGGTGATTACGAAATAACAACGCAAGATACACAAAAAATTTGCAATACCGACATAGCATTTCCTTAATTTAGATAGGTCATTCTTCCTAAGCAAAATTTAAATACCAGAAAGGTACAAAATAGCATGGTCACAGAAAACAGAATACAGCGACACATAAAGCTTTAAACGATTGTTAATTTTCGTCTTGCAAAGAAATGGCCTGTTACTCCTTGCACGAATGCTGTATCGGACAGAATAATGAAGGCCCGCTTTGGTGGAGGGGGCCCCCCCCCCCCCACAAGCATGGGCAAGATGCACAAGTTTTTGTATGCATATGGCCCAGACCAACGATTCCGACGAACGTAACCAAGGAAGTGTTCTACTCTGCTCTGTCCAGATGTCTGTCAACAGTTTTCCTCCCCCCACCCGCATGTCCACTGTGTCTTCTCGGTGACTTCAATGCTAACAAGGTGCGAGATGATCTGGGTTGTTTGCGTGGGCACAATTGGAACCTGTTCTCCCCCGACCCCATCTGAAACGATAACGGCCTGTTCGCCTAACTCGACAGCTGTGCCGTTCTCCATGAACTGTGTGATTCGCAAAAACACTACGTTCAACGGTAAGGACTATCCACCAGTACGAACGTGGTATAGTAACGAACGGGTCGCACAAAGAAGATGATTGACTACGTCAATTATTTCTAAACGCTGGAAGATCTATCGCTGAAGAACTGCAGAACTTACAGATCGGCAGAGCTCGGAAATGCCGATCCACTAGGGCTTGATATGTGCTGATGTCCAGCTTCGCCTCCATGCACAGCGATCGGAAAAAAGAAAAACCAGTAGCAGTTGGATATTGGGAAACATAAAGGAGCCATATACTCGCCAGGAAGTATGCGTGTTGAGATATCAAAATCGCTTTGAGCTCCTGGGCAACACGTCAAGCAAGCAGCGAAAGACGCCTGGAAGTATTTTAAATCAACAGACCAGCGAAAGCAGCACAGCTTGGTGCTTGGTCAAGCGGAGTTCTTTTGGGTTTTTTTTTTTTTTTTTTTTTTTTTTTTTTTTTTTTTCCCGAACGAAATCGTGGCTAACTGACGAAACACTGCAGGTCATAGAGCAAAGGCGGAGGGCAAGACTTCTTGGGGACATGGCCACCATATCGACGGCTCAATGGAGTGCGGAACAGACTTATTCACCGAGACACGCAACTCAGTTTTTTTTTTGCAAGGAAAGCCGATGAAATCGAACTAGCACGCAAAAAAAAAAAAAAGCAAAAGACCATGGGAGCCTGTTTCAAGCACCTCCGCAGGATCTCACAGAAAATAAAAATAACACCAGCATTGGGACCCGTCCTTATCCAGGGATGGTGACGACTTCTCTCTGATGAGGGTTCTTGTCTCGAGCGGGTGGAAGGTCCCACTTCTGTTACTCACTCCTGAAGCAACACTGAACCCGTCTATGCCTCCTACTGATAGTCCCCGCCAACCTGGCAGTCCAAGATCCGAATACAGATGCTCCTCCAGACGAGTCTTTCAGCCCTCAGAAATGGAAATGCAGTAAAAAAGGCTCAAGAAACAATAAAGCTGCTCGGTATCTGTGGCCGAGTGCAGAGCTGCTAAAATATGCAGGTCCTGTTATGCTCCTGTTTCTCTCCACCCCTGTTCTCTACAATCTGGCAAACCGAGGATAATTCCCGAAGATTGGCGGAAGGGGTGGCATTATCCCTTGATGGAGCAGGAAAGGTTCTAGAAGCGACTTGCTTGAACTACCGGGGAATAACCCTACTGTCTGTCCCAGGAAACCTGTTTCTCAATGGTCCTGCTAGATCGATGTTCGAAATCTCATTCGTAAAATCGCGGCCGACCGGAGGCAAGCTGGTTTCAATGTCGGACCGGTTCAACCATGCGAGCAGATTTTTACGATCCGACAAATCATAGAAAACGCCACGGAGTTCCGACAAAACAGCTTTTTTTTTACCTTCGGTCGACTTCCGTGCTGCGTTCGACTCAGTGGACCGAGAAGCTCTTTGGCGGATTCTAGAATCGTCGACTAGGCCTCCCTAAGAAATACCTGCAGACTCTTCAAAGCTCTAGCACCATGGGGGACGGAGAGCTGTGTTCAAGTGGAACTGGCCGCCGCAGCCCGTTCTTCCAAATCCCGACAGGCGTGCGCCAAGGTTGTGTCAGTTGCCACCAGAGCTCTTCAATGTTCATCATAGACCTACGTGTATGACTAGGACTACTTTTTCACGTCTCAGCTTCTGGTACTCACGTTTGGAGATCGCGTTCATTACAGATGGCTGATTTGGCCGATGACTTCGGCTAATGTCTGGCGGACTCCATGGGCAGATTGGCTGGGAAGCGCGTTCGAATCCTACGTAGAAGAGGCTGCAAAAGTAGGACTGCAGATAAACTTGGACCTTTGAAAAACCGAAAAATTTATGGCCATAGACCCATCCTCTCCTGCTGCCAAATGCCTTCAGTTAGCCTGGATTAGCACCACTAGCATTGGGGGAGGGCGAGAAGTTGTCCAAAGGTTCACCTATCCTGGTCTCCATAATTTCCTTTCAGAATGGCTTCGCTTCTTTCTGAACTTACAAAGCGCGAATATCCAAGAGCGTCTTCTGCCATGGGCTAGACGAACCGTCACGCTCTGGCTGAAAACCGAACATCAGTCGCCCACACGAAGCTGCGGATTTTCAACGCCCCTCGTCGGCTCTGTGATGCTCTACTGGAGCTTGAGACGGTGGCAAGCTGTTCAGAGCCGCAACCCTCAAGACAATTGATTGTCTTTCAGTCGAAAGGGGCCTGAGGGAGTGATCGAAGGTCTACAGATGGTTTTCGACTTTGTCAGCAATGTGAAGCTCGCTGCAGCTCACCAAGGCAAGTCTCGGTTTTCGGACCCAAGCAGCCCGAGCGAAACACTCACGATGGGTGTCGGGACACCTAACTTCGAATGCCCTCCACACATACCCTGCGAAAACGATCCATGACTTCGACCCTGTCAAAGTGCCGGTTGGAAGCGACCTCGCGGCCGACCGAAGAAACGATAGGTCTTGACAGCCTGCGTCCGAGTTCCTGGCGAATGGCGAATATGATCAGGTTGAGCGAGCTGTATGTGCAAACGCTTGCCCATGGCTCCCCCCCCCCCCCTGAAGTGGATGGGAGGATGGCAGACGTCACTTCTCTAAACGGCCGAGGCAGCCGGCCGGCAGGAGGACATAAGTCCCAAGTAATGTCAAGTCAAAGTCGATTGGCAACAATCTTTTGCGAAATACCCACATCTTAATCTTAGTACAATGCGTCCCTAACAAGCTGCTTGACTCAAAACCTTATTACACCAGTGTAATACCAAGCCACACGTAGGCCCTAAAATGCAACTGAAAGTATAGAAGAATGATTTACAATTCCAAAGGAGAGATTCGTAGCATTACCGTTGAAAACACCTTGTTCTCTGTATCGCACCAACCATTTTTCGGACAAAAGAAGAAATTGCTCCTTACTAATAAGTAGGATGTCATCCGCGTAAAGTTTGGAGATCGTGTCATTACAGATGCTGATTTTGCCGATGACTTGGCTATTCTGGCGGACTCCATGGAGCAGTTGCTGGAAGCGCTTCGAATCCTACGAGAAGTAGGCTGCAAAAGTAGGACTGCAGATCAACTGTACTTACAACGAAAATTATGGCCATAGGACCACACTCCTCTCCTGCTGCCAATCCTTCGCGTTAGCCCTGCGATAGCACCACTAGCATCGAAGTTGTCCAAAGGTTTCACCCTGACCTGGGCTCCATAATTCTCTCAGATGGCTCGCTTCGTTCTGAACTACCAGCGAGAATATCCAAAGCGTCTTCTGTCGCATGGGCATGACTGAAACCGTCACCGTCTGGCGAAAACCGAACATCAGTCGCCACAACGAAGCTGGCGGATTTTCCAAGCGCCCTCGTCGGCTCTGTGATGCTCTAGTGGAGCTGAGACGCGGCAAGCTTTCAGCCGCAACCCTCAAGGACAAATTGATGTCTTTCAGTCGACGAGCATCCTGTGGAGGATCAGAAGGTCTACGATGGTTCGACTTTGTCCGCAATGAGAGAGCTGCTGTCAGCTCACCAAGCAGTCTCGGTTTTCGACCCTAAGCAGCCGAGCGAAACACATACGATGGTTCGGACACCTTACTTTCGAATGCCTCCACACATAACCTGCGAAAACGATCTCATGACTTTTTTTTCGACCCCTGTCCAAAGCCGGTTGGAAGCCGACCTCGCGGCCCGGACTCGAAGTAAACGATGGTCTGACAGCCTGTCCGAGTTCCTGGCGATGGCAATATCAGGTTGGAAGCGATAGTGGCAAACGACTTGCCATGGACCGAAGTGGCTGGAGGAGGCAGACGGCACTCTCTACGCCCGGAGCAGCGCCCGGCAGGAGGACATAAGTCAAGTAAGTCCCAAGTCAAGTTCGATTTGCAACAATCTTGGAATACCCACATCTAATCTTAGTACATGCGTCCCTAACAGCTGATTGACCAAAACATTTATTACACAGAGTAATACCAAGCCAACGTAGGCTATCAACTGAAAGTATAGAAGAATGATTACAATTCAAAGGAGAATTCGTAGCATTACCGTTGAAAAAAACCTTTTCTCATATTATCCACCATTTTCGACAAGAAAATTTGCCTCCTACTAATAAGTAGGATGTCATCCGCGTAAGCAATTATACGATAGATCACAAAAACCAAGAAAAGCAAGTATCAGCTATCTTAGAGAGCACTCTAGAAATACAAAGCTTAAACACATAAGGGGATAACATGCCTCCTTGGCTACTCCGCATCGAACACGAACATTCTCTTGGACAATGACCCCGTTCATGGACACTAACCCCGTTACCATTCGTTAATCAGTGTCAATTGGGAAAAATCAGAAAAATCAGTGTTATTGGGAAAAATTGGATACAACTTTGCTCCCCTCCCCACAGGATTTTGACAATATCTATGGAGGGTCGTATCATCACCAAAACCTAAGATATTTGATTTTTGAAACTATTTTGAACAAAATGGTTATTCAAAATTGTGATTGAATGACTTTTGGGGAGGGGACCTTCAGGGAGGAGGGGCTAGCTGCCCTCCAATATTTTTGATCCCTTAAAAAGAAAACTAGCAAAGTTAATTTCCGTTCAAATGAGCTATTATACATCTCTCTTAGATGTTTTGATCACCCCCTAGCCATTTTTATATGCCATTTTAATAGTGCCATTTTAGTGTCATTTGGCAGTTGCAGGTGGTGGAAACTTATAAATAAAATGTAGATGTGAGAAATAGCTTTTTTTCTCCTCTCTCTCTTTTAACAAAAATATTCACTCAGAAACACATTCTATACACTGGTAAATCATAATGACATGGAAATCTCTCGTAAACCTCACTTAAACTCAACATTTTCTTCAGAAAGAGAAATATCTTTTGCTATTTTTAATATATTATTTTAGCATAGAGTAATAGAGCATAGAGCATAGACTAATGCTACCAATTTTATGTATTTTTTTTAAGTCAATCGCTGATGGTGGAATTTTATAGGAAAGACGTAGAAAGGGGCGTAATTTGATATGGGACATGGGGGAGGCAACTGCCCCCTCCATACCCGAGTTTGCCCCCCTCCCCCTCAGACCTCATTTTTCCCCCCAGCTAAAATTTAGTTTTCTGCAAAAAAAATCTTGTCAAAACTAAGATAAGCCTTCATAATTCAAGCATCCAGAGAAACAGGTCAGTTTTCTTTAGTATATCTTTGCCTCTATGGTAATATATGGCTTATTTTTCCATTTTAACTATCATTTTCACCTGATTTGGGAAAATTGGATCCAATTACCCCCCCCCTTTTAGGATTTTGATGAATTACGTCGCTGGACGTATATATGAGCAATATCTTTTTATATGAGCTATTGAAAATCTGTCTAAATAAATGCGATACCAATACGCCCAATAACAATACGTTCACACCGATACGCGTGATATAAATACGCCCAATACCGATACAGTGTGCGGCCCTTTCTCCAGGGACTATGGAGGGTCGTATCATCACCAAAACCAAAGATATTTGACCTTTGAACTAATTTGAATAAAATTGCTATCTCAAAATTGTGATTGGATGACTTTGGGAGGAGGGGACCTTCAGGGAGAGGGGCGTGTTGCCCCCCCCCCAAATCTCTTCGATCCCTTAAAAAAGATATTATAAAATTTAATTTCCGTTGAAATGAGCTATTATACATTTCTCTATGATGTTCTGGTCACCCCCTAGCCAAGCTAGAAAAAAGAGAAAAAAAAAAAAAAAAAAAAAAAACGGGAGACACATCAGTGCTACAACAAGGAAAAAATCATTTTCTTTGTTGTTCAAGGAGGGGGACTTTAATTCTCTGTGCTAGGCTTTTGACCATGGTGATTCTAATGGTACACCTTTCATTTTGATATGACGCAATTTTCGAGGGGTTTTCAGGCTTTTTTTGAAAATCATCATAAATTTCTTCTCGCAATAAACTTTTACTTTTAAGACAAACCAAAATAATAGTCACCATTCCCCAATCAGTGTCAGATGTCAATTTGTTTTCACAAGGCAGTTTTTTCCTAAACATGATTTTTGACTTTTGATTCTGACCGTGTTAAAGAGTTATAGTAAATTCGCCCAACGGACTAATGAGACTTACTAAGGGGGCTGGGAGGGGTATTATACGGGAAGGGTCCCTTTTTAATCTCCAATTAAGACTTTTGGACCATAATTATTACAATGGTACGGAATAATTTCTGTTCGTTTTAAGTTTTAATGTTGCTTCTTAGTTTCAGTTGAAAATGTATTCTTTTACATAATTTTTAATCACCTCCAATCTAGGGGAGGTAAGACACCTCAACCCTTATTAAGGAGCTGAACGAAGAAGCCGTACAAGAATTAAAGGGAAAAATAGGTTTAGAGTGGAAGAAAAATCAAAACATAGTGTCGTTTCTTTGTTTATTTAATTTTTTTTAAAGAAATAGATCCATAATGCTTTGTTTAAATAAACTAAATTTAATAGCACTTAAGAAAGTAGCTCTAGATGAGTAACTTCGACAAAAAAAAGGTTACCTAAGCGAACAGGTTCGCATAGCGACATGCTTGTGGAAAATTTTTCTAGCTCAAAAGAAATGTGCATTTAGGCTTTGGGAGTTATTTGACCTGTCCTATATAGAAAAGCCACTCATTACTTAAAAATGAATCGAAATTTCAAAAAAAGACAATTTCTTGTGTAGGTACGATGAATGGTATTATAAGCTAAGTTTGTTTTCATTTCAAACATTTTGGGAAGAATTATCTGAATTCCCCTACAGAGCTGTTTTCATTTGTCTTTCTTCCACTTTGGATGTGCAATCTTGCGTTTAGAGAGAATAATATTACGGTGGAATTATCAAGTAAATAATTTGAATAAGTAAGTATAATAATAAGTAATAATTCTTTTGATATTACAACCTTTGAGCAGTTCCAGAACCACATGTCTAAACTTCTCCAGCCAATAAGTGGCAAGGGATCGGGGTCAAGGGTGTAATTTGCTATGGGACGGAGGGGGCAAATGCTCCTCCAGACCTCAGTGTTCTCTTTACCCCAGTCCTCCCCCGCTGAAATATAGATTCTCTCGAAAATGTAGTCAAAACTAAAGTAAGCCTGCATCATTCAAGCATTCAATGAAACTGGTCAGTTTTTCTATATTACATTTTTACCTTTTTGTTACTACAAGGCTTGTTTTTCAGTTTACTCTGTCATTTTCACTTGATTTGAGAAAATTGGCTCCAACTTTGACCCCCCCCCCCACAGAATTGTGAAAAAATTACGCCATTTCATTTTTGGTATGGATTTAATGATCTACTAAGAATTTTGTTGCAAACCATGAACTGGATGACCTTTATTTTTTTTTTATCGGAATGCTTGAAAAAATACCCTCCAGGGACATTGTTTAAAAAATGAGTGCATCACATTTACAAAAACAGTGAAATTATCTGAAACTGACCATATAGAAGGGATAAAACCGTGACTGAAAAAACAAGCAGGAATCAAACGCACAAACACTCTAATTTGAATTCCAGCACTGTACTAACAGAACCACGCCTCTAATAATCTAATTTGATATATTGGTGTTTGTACCTCAAATTGCGTAGCCTATTAAGAGGGTTTTGAGGAGGAACATACGCGAGGTGTTTTTGTAAACCTCCATTTAAGGATCTTGGACCATAATTATTATAATGATGATATCGTTTTATACTTCCAAGCTTTTATGCTTAAGAAGTGCTACAAAAGTGTTATTTTTAGTGTTATATCACACTTGCGGATGCTAGAATTGATAAAAATCACGTAGATATGAGCAATAGCTTTCAAATGAGCCAATACGCCCAATAGTAATACGCCCATACCGACACGCGTGATATCGATACGTGCGACACCAATACAGTGTATAGCCATTTCCCCAGGGATTATGGAGGGTCATAACATCACCCAAATCATAGATAGTGGACATTTGAACTATGTTGAAAAAAATGGATACCTCAAAATTTTGATTGGATAGCTTGGGGGAGGGGGTTAGTAGGAAGGGGGACTAGTTGGCTCTCCAATCTTTCGGTCACTTAAAAAAGGCAATGGCAAATTCAATTTGTGTTCAGATGAGCCATTAAACTAAGATGTTCTGGTTATTCGCTATCCCTGGAGGGAAAAAAAAGAAAAAAAGGAGACACATCAGTGCCAGCCCATGCAAAAAAGGGATTTTCCTTGATGTTCAAGCCAGAGGACTGTAATTGTCCTACTAATGGTTGTATTACTAACTAATTGTATAACAAAATACAATTAAAACATAACAAATCCTTTAAAATCCAAGGATACTAAAAAGTATTGTCATACTAAGTAATTTGCTAAATATAGAAACCAGGCTAGTCCCTCAATAAATGTCACACTCACTCTTATCACCTTTCTTATACCCGACTTCTAAGCACCTAGCGATTTTACCTAAAAATCGCTAGGTACTTCATCACTTTCGAAAATCAGATTCATATTTTTCTTCATTAGATTATTTCTAACCTCATTGCCACCATATTTAAGAAAATCATTTACCACACTATCAGCACCTGGGACCTTGTTATTTTTAATCCTTTTAGTACTGTCACTAATTCTTTCCTAAGAAAATAAATCTTCCCTCACATCCAAGGTGTCACAAACTTTTTTTTTCATTCTCCTCTATATCTTTCCCTATAACTCTATCCCGGTTTAGCACATTCTCAGAATGTCCTACCCCGCGTCTCTTTAATTCTATCCTTATCACTAATTGCAGCCCCATTCCTGTCTTTATCTGGACAAGTCCTGATTGCCGCCTTCCTCTCAATTTATGAACATGCCTGTTGCAGTATTTTACTATTATGCTATTTAGCTGCATCTTCCACATCCTTGGCAATTTTATCCATGGCCTCCAATTCATTTTTGTTTAATGGAGTTCTTTACATTTCTTTGAAAAACTTATTTTGTGGAAAAAGTTTTTTTAATTAATTTCTTTTCGTTTTATATTGACATAATCTTTTCAGGGAAAAAGAAAATAATACTTTAAGTCTTTCTTTTTTAAGACTTTATAGTTTTGGCCTGCTATTTGTATGCTGGAGAAAAATTTTCAGCAATTTTTAACAACATATACCCTTTTAAATTTCTGGACACAAATAGTAGTGTCTAATTTAGTTTCATACCTCCTCTAGTTGACCTGAAATGGAAAACTTGATACCATTCGCAAAAAAATCTGTTTACTTTCTTTGATGGCTTGGATACACTTCTGCTATTTTGATTTGGTTAAATTTTAAGAGCAGAAATAGCCCCGAAAGTTGGAACATAATACCATCAGTCGTTCTTGAGATACTGCTGAGATGCCTTTTTGGGGAATTAGCATTAACACAGTGTATTTTGATTTAATCTTAAGGCAACATTTAGTTTTTAAACATAATGGACAAATGGGAGGGTGGACGTGGGAGGGGGATTAGTTGCCCTCCAATCATTTTCAACTATTAAAAATGGCACTAGCCATTCAATTTCCAATCAAATGAGATTGAATGTTTTCACTGTGATTGAATGTTTTTGGGAAATGATGGGCGTGTGAGTTAATTACTGTTAAATAAAGTTAAATAATGAGGGGGTTAATTACTCTCCACTCACTTCCGATTATTAAAAGGGCAATTTAAGTTTCCAATCAAATGAGCCCTTTTTGAAGTTTCTACGACAACGCGTTCTATAAAAACCTTATATGCCCCAACGGCATAACATACAACCTTGCACTGAGGGCTCTGAGGGGGTTATCATCCTAAAAGACCTAATTTCCAGAACTTTCAACTACGTTGAACAAAATGGATATTTAAAAATTTTGATTTGATGTGTTTGGGAAAATGGTGGGCGTGAGATGGACGTTAGTCGCTCTCTAATCACTTTCAACTCCAATCACATTTGACTATTAAAAGGGCATTAGCCCTTTCTATTTAAATCGAATTAACTCTTTTCGAAGTTCCTAAGACAACTCCTTCGATACGAAGTGCCTGGTCTAAAAAAAGAAAATAATAATGATAATAATACATTGTACCCGAATCGATCTTTACTATAATTAAATAAAAAAGCAAGTTTTTTTAACTGAAAGTAAGGAACGACATTAAAACTTAAACGAAAAGAAATTGTTCCATATATGAATGGGGCTGTCTCCTCCTTAACGCCTCGCTCTTTACGCTAAAGTTTTTATTGTTTAAAAAAATAGAGTTGTGAGAAAGTCAAACTTTAGCGTAAAGAGCGAGGCGTTGAGAAGGGGACAACCCCCTTCATATACGGAATAATTTCTGTTCGTTTTAAGTTTCAACGCCGTTCCTTACTTTCAGTTAAAAAAAACTTGTTTTTTATTTAATTTTTGAATAAATACAGGTTTTGATTTTGGCTCACCGTACATGAATAATTAAAATAAAATTTGCATATTAATTTTACTTTTATTTGGTTAAATGGCTTTCTCGAAACTTGTTTAATTTTATTTACTAACGTTTTTATTAGTAATAAATATACGTAACTTACGTAACGAACTTCTATATTCATAAATTTTTAACACGCATATTAGAGGGTTCACCCCGTAGTCAATACCTTGCTCTTTAAGGTAAAGTTAAAATTTTTTCCACTTATTAAAAAATGACCCCTTAATCACAATCAGTTGATCAGTTGAAATCAGTTGAAAAACTTGTTTTTTTTATTTAATTTCTGATCTTTTTCTTTAATAATGCTGAGAAATCCGGCACCCCCTTCATAACAATGTCCCTTCCCCAATGAAAACTTCCTTCATGGAAATATCCTCCCATATAACCCCGCCCCCCCCCCCACCTACCAGAAAAAAACCCCCCCTGAAAACGTCTGTATACTTCCCAATAACCAATACTATATGTTAACATTGAGTAAAGTTCATACCTTTCAGCCCTCCCCCCGGGGACTTTCGGGGATTAAGTCATCCTAAAAGACATTTTTATCATATTTCGACCATGCTGAACAAAATGGCTATCTCAACAAACAGGTGCTATCAAAAAAATGAGCGTGGGAGGGGGCCTAGTTGCCCTCCATTTTTTTGGTCACTTAAAAAGGGCACTAAAACTTTTAATTACCGTTCCAAAGAGCCTATCCACAATATTCTAGGACCACTGGGTTGATACGATCACCCCTTGGGAAAAAAAACAAACAAACACGCATCCGTGATCTTTCTTCTGGCAAAAAATACAAAATTGCACATTTTTGTAGATAGGTGCTTGGAAGCTCTACAGTAGGATTCTCTGATACGCTGAATATGATGGTGTGATTTTCATTAAGGTTCTATAACTTTTAGGGGGTCTTTTCCCCTTTTTTCGAAAATCAGCTAAATTTTCTCAGGCGCGTAAATTTTGATGGGTAGCACTAAACTTGATGAAACTTATATATATGAAATCAGCATTAAAATCTGATTCTTTGATGTATCTATTGGTATAAAAATTCCGTTTTTTAGAGTTTCGGTTACCATTGAGCCGGGTCGCTCCCTACTTACAGTTCGTTACCACGAACTGTTTGAAAATGTCAAGCCTTCCAATCGCTTTCGACTGTTAAAAATGGCACTAGACCTTTCAATTCCCACTCGAATGAGCCCTTTTTGAGTTTCTTCGACAACTATGTTTATAAACACCTTATATGCCCCCAGGGCATAACTTAGTTCCTACGACAACGATTTCAATAAAACCTTATATAACCCCAAGAAAAGACTTACAACCCTTGCCCTGAGGGCTAGGGGGGGGTGTCCTCCTCAAAGAACTAATTTCCAGAACTTTCAACTACGTTGAAGACGTATCATCCTCAAAGACCTAATTTCTAAAACTTTTAACTACGTTGAACAAAATGGCGATCTCAAATTTTTATTATTTTATTAGGGGTGTTAGTTATCCTCCAATTACTTTCGGCTATTTAAAAGGGCACAAGCCCTTTTAATTTCCAATCAAATGAGCACTTTTCGAAGTTTCTACAACATCACTATCTATAAAAAACCTTATATGCCCCCAGGACATAACTCACAATCCTTGCCCCGAGGGCTCTGAGGGGGTTGTCATCCTCAAAGACCTAATTTCTAAAACTATTAACTACGTTGAACAAAATGGCTATCTAAAAATTTTGATTGGATGTGTTTGGGGAAAAGATGGGAGTGAGACGGGGGTTAGCTGCCCTCAAATCACTTTCAACTATTAAAAAGGGCACTAGCCCTTCTAATTTCCAATTGAATGAGCCCTTTTTGAAGTTTCTACAACATCACTATCTATAAGAACCCGATATTCCCCCGGGGCATAACTTATAACCCTTGCCCCGAGGGCTCTGAGGGGGTTATCATCCTCAAAGACCTAATTTCTAAAACTTTTAACTACGTTGAACAAAATGGCTATCTAAAATTTTGATTGGAAGTGTTTTGGGAAAAGGTAGGCGTGAGAGGGGGGTTAGTTGCCCTCAAATCACTTCCAACTATTAAAAAGGGCAATAGCCCTTTGAATTTCAAATCGAATGAGCCCTTTTTCAAGTTTTTTTGACAAAGCTTTCAATAAAAACTTTATATGCACCCTGGGCATAACTTACAACTCTTACCCTGAGGACTATGGGGGGAGAGTCATCCTCTTAGATATAATTTCCGGACCTTTCAACTACTTTGAACAAAATGACTATATCAAAATTTTGATTGGATGTGTTTGGATAAATGGTGGGCGTGAAAGGGGTGTTAGTTGCCTTCCAATCACTTTCGACTATTAAAAAGGGCATTAGTCATTTCATTTTCCAATCAAATGAGCCCTTTTTGAAGTTTCTACGACAACGCTTTCAAAAGAAAATAATACTTTAAATCTTTTCGTTTTTTTTAAGACTTTATAGTTTGACCTGCTGTTTGTATGCTGGAGAAAAATTTTCAGCAATTTTTAAAAACATACACCCTTTTAAAAATCTGGACACAAATAGTAGTGTTTAACTTAGTTTTATACTTCCGCTAATTGACTTGTAATAGAAAACTTCATAGCATTCGCCAAAAAAATCTGTTTACTTTCTTTGATAGCTTTGGTAAACTGACGCTATTTATTTGAAACTATTTGAAGCGTCATTGATTTGACGCTTGAATACACTTTCTTTCTTTTTTTTTTATTACAGGCTTCACGGCTCCATCACAAGTGGTAATTCACCGCTAGTCCTGGTAGTTACCTCATTTTCTAACACTGAGGTACTTGTTATACCTTCTTTTGAACGCGTCAAGGGAAGGATTTTTTGGGATTGCCTCTGCCGGCAATCTATTCCATGTGGCAACCGATCGCCAGGCGAAAATCGTTTTCAGATATTCTGGACAGGGAGTACCCTGCTCAAGGTAATCCTGACGAGTTGTACTTCGGAGAGTTGATCGCAAGGGCTTTGCTTTATCAGGAACGAGCTTCGATAGCTCCTCCGATGGAGGATTATACAAGTACTTACAGAAAACCGACATGGACGCCACATCGAAACGTTCCCGGATCAGCTGTGGGGTTTTAGCTTTCGTGTTGCCAGAGGTAGCTGCACGCACTGCTCTATTTTGAACATGTTGGAGTGGAGCGATGGGCTTTTTGGTGCACCAGCGGAGAGAGGACATGCATATTCCATGACAGGTCTGATGCACGAATTGAGAAGTGGCAGAATAGAATCATCAGGGAGAAGACTTTTGCATCTTAGGATAACTCCTAATTTCTTGTTGCAAGAGGATCTAATTTTACTGAGATGCTCAGTTCATGAGAGATCTGAAGAGAAATTAACTCCAAGTAGGCACAGTTTATCAATTTGCGTTATTACCTCTCCTTTGAAGACGAAATTATGATGAGCCCTCATATTACGCGCCTTAGAAATTAGAAGCTCTTTCGTGTCGATGTGTTAAAACTTATAAGCCATGCATCTGCCCACGCCTCAATTTTCACCAACCTGAAGCTCCTTATGAAGTTCACTGGGAGCTTCGTCTTTTGCGATTGACGTTTTTGTTGTTGTGTCATCCGCAAAGTGGTGAGGTTTTTTCACAAGGTTGTCCCCTAGGTCGTTTATGAACACCAAGAAAAGAGTTGGCACAAGAATACTTCCTTGTGGTACTCCTGATGAAACTGGGTGTTTTTGATATGAAGCCATCGAGGACAACTTGCAAGGATCATTGACGAAGAAAGTCAGCAAGCACTTCAAATAGTCGACCATGAATTCCATAGGCTTTCAGTTTACAAAGAAGTCCCTTGTGCCATACACGACCAAAGGCTTTTGCAATGCCAAAAGAGAGAAGGCAAATATCGCGTCCCTGAGAAAGGAGCTCAACCCACTCTTGATACTGTGCAATCAAACAGTCTAACGTAGACCGTTTTCTGCGGAAACCGTACTGCGTGTCTGCCAACAAAAGAGTGACTCAAGGTATGATAAAGGGTCTTGATGACGCTTTCATAAACTTTACGCTATTTTGATTTGGTTAAATTTTAAGAGCAGAAGTAGCCCCAAAAGTTTAAACATAATACCCTCAGTCGTTCTTGAGATACTGCTGAGATGTCTTGTTGGGAATTAGCATTAACACAGTGCATTTTGATTTAATCTTAAGGCAACATTTAGTTTTTAAACATAATGGGCAAATCGGCGGTGGGAGTTGGAGGGAGACTAGTTGCCCTCCAAAACACTTTCGTCTATTAAAAGGGCATTAGCCCTTCTATTTTCAATCAGAATGAGCCCTTTTCGAAGTTCCTACGACAACTCCTTCGATACGAAGTGCCCTGGTCTGAAAAAAAAACAATAAAAAAAATAATACAATGCACCCACATCGATCTTTACTATAAAAATGTCAAGCCTTCCAATCACTTTTGACTATTAAAAAGGGCACTAGCCCTTTCAATTTACAATGGAATGAGCCCTTTTGGAGTTTCTACGACAACACTTTCTATAAACACCTTATATTCCCCCAGGGCATAAATTACAACCCTTGCCCTGAGGGCTGTGAGGGGGTTGTCATCCTCCAAGACCTAATTTCCAGAACTTTCAACTACGTTAAACAAAAAGGATATCTCAAAATTTTGGTTGGATGTGTTTGGGGAAATGGTGGGGCGTGAAAGGGGCGTTAGTTGTTCTCCAATCACTTTCAACTATTAAAAAAGGCACTAGCCCTTTCAATTTCCAATCGAATGAGCCCTTTGAAAGTTTCTACGACAACGCTTTCAATAAATACCTTAAATGCCCCCAGGGCATAACTTACAACCCTTGCCCTGAGGGCTTGGGGGGTGTCATCCCCAAATACCCAATTTCCAGAAATTTCAACTACGTTGAAGAAAATTACTATCTCAAAATTTTGATTGGATGTGTTTGGGGAAATGGTGGGCGTGAGAGGGGGGTTAGTTGCCCTCCAATCACTTCCGACTATTGAAAAGGGCACTAGCCGTTTCAATTTCCAATCGAATGATCCCGTTTTGAATTTTCCACGACAACGCTTTCTATAAAAAAAAACCTTGTATGCCCCCAGGGCATTACTTACAACCCTTGCTCTGAGGGCTGTGGGGGGAGATTCATCCTCAAAAACATAATTTCCGGACTTTTTAACTACGTCGAACAAAATGGCGATCTCAAATTTTTATTGGATGTGTTTGGGGAAATGGTGGGTGTTGAGAGGGGTGTTAGTTATCCTCCAATCACTTTCGGCTATTTAAAAGGACACAAACCCTTTTAATTTCCAATCAAATGAGCCCTTTTTGAAGTTTCTACAACATCACTATCTATAAAAAACCTTATATGCCCCCAGGGCATAACTTACAATACTTGCCCCGAGGGCTTTGAAGGGGTTGTCATCCTCAAAGACCTAATTTCTAAAACTACTGACTACGTTGAACAAAATGGCTATCTAAAAATTTGATTGGATGTGTTTGGGAAAAAGGTGGGCGTTAGACGGGGGTTAATTGCCCTCAAATCACTTTCAACTATTAAAAGGGCACTATCCCTTTGAATTTCCATTCGAATGAGCCCTTTTTCCAGTTTTTTACGACAAAGCTTACAATAAAGACCTTATATACCCCTAGGGCATAACTTACAACCCTTACCCTGAGGGCTGTGGGGGGACTGTCATCCTCCAAGATATAATTTCCGAACCTTTCAACTACTTTGAATAAAATGACTATCTCAAAATTTTGATTGGAGGTGTTTGGATAAATGGTGGGGGTGGAAGGGGTGTTAGTTGCCTTCCAATCACTTTCGTCTATTAAAAAAGGCACTAGCCATTTCAATTTACAATCAAATGAGCCCTTCTTGAAGTTTCTACGACAACGCTTTCTATTAAAGCCTTATATGCCCCCAGGGCATAACTTACAACCCTTGCCCTAAGGGCTGTGGGGGGGGGGGTTCATCCTCAAAGACCTAAGTTCCAGAACTTTCAACTACGTTGAACAAAATGGCTATCTCAAATTTATGATTGGATGTGTTTGGGGAAAAGGTGGGCATGAGAGGAAGGTTAGTTGCCCCCAATCACTTTCGACTATTAAAAAGGGCACTAGCCCTTTTAATTTCCAATCGAATGAGTCTTTTTTGAAGTTTCTACGACAACACTTTCTATAAAAACCTTATATGGCCCCAGGTCAAAACTTACAACCCTTGCCCTGAGGGCTGTGGGGGTTGTCCTCCTCAAAAACATAATTTCTATCTGGAAATCAACTACGATGAACAAAATGGCTATTTCAAAATTTGTATTTTATGTGTTTAGGGAAATGGGGGGGGGGGTGTTGAAGGGGTGTTAGTTGCCATCCAATCACTTTCGACTATTAAAAAGAGCACAAGCCACTCCAATTTCCAGTCGAATGAGCCCTTTTGAAGTTTCTACGACAACTCCTTCGATACGAAGTGCCCTTGTCTGAAGGAAAAAAAAAAATAATACATTGTGCAAACATCGTTCTTTACTTAGGCAGCGCGATTGCGCTGCCTATGATGCAACCCGGATTATATTATCATGCAAAAGATAATTGTGTTACATCATCGTGTATATGATTATTTATTTTAATATTTTACTTACAATGAGCTAGAGTTCGTTCCTTATTATAATTTGAAAAAGGAAATGCATCACACATTTGTTTATTTGTATCTTGTTACGTTTTTATGTGTTGGACAGTTTTTTTGTTAGGGGTGGAGGGTTCCGACCTGGAAACCCCTACCGTGGATACAGTCTTGGGGAGAGATGGTTATTTTTACGTTTTGATATTGTGATATGTGCTTTAGAATTCTGTTTTGTATGGCCTTATTCAGCTTATAATAATACTTTTTATTATCTAAACTGGAGATACGTAATTGAGGTTTGCTAAGATTGGTCAGTTTGGTAATTAAACTTGTCAATTTTCAAGCAACTGTAATTCAAGTTTTATTGGCTACCATTATTTTTCAACCATATTTCAATTCAAAAGGGAGAAAATTATCAAAAAAGAGCAGCATGTATTTACATCAAACTCAAAATTTACAAAAATTGAACGTTATTGGGGGAAAGATTCCCCAGTCGTTATATTTTTACTTTAATTGCGTTGTTACATAATAAAGTAATTACTAGGAATGTTCCAATGCTTATGCCATCTGAAATATCTAAATTTCACATCCACCCCTTTGTTCTTTAATTTTATGTAGGCAATTTCAGTTGAATTAAGGAATTCGGAAACGAATTCAATTCCTCCTTCCTGTTTATCTTTTACAGGCACTAAAATAAAACATTCCTTATTCCTTTGTAATTTCTGAAATATCCAAATTGTGCAGTAGCATAATTTTCATGTTATTCTTCAGTCTTATGTAACATTTTCGTTTGCAATTCAATGTGATTTTTACTGTTTATTGTTCCATGCATTTTTCTTTAGCTGTCTGGAGCCATTCTCAAGGGCTGATCTCTTCCTTCGACCAACTTGAAACTCTGATGGATGATTTGCAGCCACATTTTGTTGGCAGGGTTACCAACTGGACATATTTGATGTCCAAAGGACATATTTCTATGTACCGAGACATAATGACATAATAGAGCAAAAAAGGGACAGATTTTAGACGTTTGGGATACAAAGCGGACACATTTTCCAAATTTATAACACAAAACAAAATACTTTCGTACAAATCACCAAATGAGTGCTAAGACTTTAATCTATGTGTTTTTTACGTTTTATGTTGTATTTTTCGGGGTTGCTTACTCTTTCCTGAAGCAAACGCCTTGAACAATCTACACGAAAACAATCATTGCGCAGCATCAAATTGTTCTTTTTACTTCAGATAATGATGCATACAACATCTTTTACACTACCGAGAACACATAAAAAAGTTTAATTAAGTGTCATCTCCAGCACTTCATCGCACGTAGCGTTTGCCTTCGTCTTGAAGCCAGCGACAGCTTTCGGTATGCTGACAGTGGATGAAGTTTTATCTTCGTTTTTCAACCAGTAATTGACTCGGATAAGTGAGACAACTGTGAAATTCTCGACACTCTCTCGGATGTCTGTTTTGATTAATTTCAGGAGACTAAACAAACGCTCAGCTGGTACATTGCTAAAAGGTAAAGAGAAAATCCGTGATATGCACTTTCGCAATTCTGGGTACTTGATTTCGCCACTACAAGTCTTCAGACTAAATATCTTAATCTAGTACTGCAAAAGCTCAACTGACAGGTCTTCAGCTTGGGCATCTTCCAAATGAAGCTCAGTGACATCAGTCATTGCCCGTGACCTCCATTCCACGTCTGTTTTCTGGAGGCAACGCTATTCTCTTAGAAAAGGAAATCTCGCAAATAGTAGCCTTAGCGAGTTTTGCTTCAAATTTCTTGCATTCCTTGGTTCAACCAAAGCCAAAATGTCTTAAATTTTGTCTTCAAACTTGAAATGGTCTTGGATCTGCTTGATTAGGACTATATAGTGTTTTCGACAAGACTGGTAAAAGAGATCAATATTATCACTTGGCTCTCGAGCATCTGCGAGTTCTTGCATTGAATCAGTTGCATCTATTCCCCTATATGTTTGGTCTAAAGGCAGGTACTCACTTGAAAGGTAAGAATCCAGTTCGGTAAACAAACCAACACTGCGAATAAGGTCCAATTTCTTGAAGTTAGACGCAGCATCATTCACAAGTTTGTTGGCACTTGCCTTTAGGGAGTGAAGAAGTGGAGGCTCAGATAGAAAAAGTGTGTTGAATTCGTTAGAGAGGCCGAGAGAGTAGTCCATGAATTCAAAGTATGGCTTAGTCAACTTGCTTTGTAATGTTGACAAGATAAGGTCATTGGTTGGAGTTGGGTCGTCAAACATGGTTTCTATGAAATACTGAGTAAGAGCAGCCCGACGATCAATAAGCCTCTTTATGCAGGCCTGAAGGGACAACCACTGGGTCTGTCCTGGTGCAGGAATTGAGAGTGCTTTGCATTGAAAGAACTCCTGAAATTCAGCATACTTATCTCATCTGGAAGCGCATCTGGAAAAGTGGGCATAGATATTTTGCGCCAAGTCTTCTAGTGTCTTGGGAAGTGACAAGCATGCATAGGATGAACATAAGTGAATAAGATGGCATGAGCATTTCACATTCAAGATATGGGGCATTATGGCTTTTATTAGCGTTGAAGCAGATCTATTGGCTCCAAAATGACGTTAGCAGTGTCTGCACAAAAATGCAACAATATTTTGCCAGGGAATCAATTTTTTTTAATGATTTGTTTGATGCAGTTAGTCGGACCCTCAGCCGACTTATCACTACACTTAACCATGTCCAATGCTTCGACATTAAGGTTTAGATCTTTCTCACTAAATAAAAACCCTACAATGATAGCTAGTTGTTTATCATTAGTACAATCAGTGGTCTCATCAGTTATCACGGAGAAAAAAGCAGTTTTGAGCAACTCCACTAGCTGGTTGTGTAGTACCAAAGAAAAATTATGTCACAAAATATTTGTATGCTTATGTTTACCCAGAGTGACCCCTGCTAGGGCCTGGTCTTTTGGAAATAATTTTCTTAGGAGAGGGATCAAGCTGTCTGCAAGACGTAATTGGCAGATTAATGGCAGATTATGTTCTGCCGAAAATATTCAGATAAGCTGTTTAATTTCTTTGGCCAACCTTGGTCTCAATTTCATTGCTTGCTTTTGTATGCTACTTGGTCAGAGCATGCCGGGTCAACTCTGATTTCCCTCAATATTCGTACTTCAAACAGAACCTACAGTATGGTACATAAGTATTTTTCTTTGGCCCTCTTTTATCTATCCATTTTTTAAACATTGGTAACTGAAGCCATTTGTGAACAAGGTTTTGGTCGAATTTTTTCTTTAGGGAATTCTTAAAATCATTAATTTACCCCAGATTTCCCTGAAAATCCTTACTTTACCCCAGATTTTCCTTTATCCCTAGATTCAAAGTAAGTGTCCCTAAAAGAAGTGATTTCTCCCTAAAATAGGGTAATCTCCCTAGAAGTGGAAGCCCTGCTACTAGAGTAACTGGAACAACAGTCACTCTAATTGATAATATTTTTTCTTCTTTACCAATTCCTAGTAGCTCTGTCTTGGTAAGCGACATTTCAAATCAATTTCCTTTTCTTTTTTTTTTTTTTTTTTTGACGTTAGCCCTTCCTGAGCCTGTGTCTACCAGAGCTTAACAAGTTTTTCTTATCACACCTCCGAAAAGAGCCTGCAAATCTTAAAATAATGTTTGTCTCAACAAGTGTGGGATGATTCTGGATGTATAGCAGATTTTAATATGCGTTTCGATTTGTTTTATGATCTAGTGAAGTCTGCAATACTTCAAACCTGTAACCCTTATCTTTGCGCTGTCGACAATGAAAATCGTAGCTTTTAAACCCTTGGATGACTCCCAGTTTACTCAAGAGCTGGAGACGAAAGAATTATCTTTGGAAAAAGTAGAAAGCTTCTTCTCTAGTTCGTCATCTGAATGAATATAAGAGTTAGAGTCCCATTTATAATATATGTCCCATTTTTATTCTAGGAAGTTCTTTAATTGTCGAAAGATGTTAGGAAAAGCTGGAAACTTATTAGTCCAGTTCTTAAGCCTGGCCCTCTCAAATCAGGTTTTCCATAAAGTCTTTTAATCAATGGTCAGCTGGCATTCAGCAGAAATGTTGTTGAAAGTCAACCAGCGTCTTATTTCTCTACTGTTGGGAAAACCACTGTAGCAACTACTTTTACAGCACCTTCTGATCCGGATTACAAGTCCTATTCAGGCCCGGCTTGACTAAAATCAATGGGGACTGAGCCCGTAAGTGAGTCCAAAATTTGTAGGATTGTCTCTTTCCTACAAGGTACTTTGTCATCAGGCCAAGATGATATCCCTACTAAGGTTATCAAGTTCATTTTACCAGCAATTGTCTCGCCCTTAACTGAGCTTGTTCAAGCTTCTTTTGATCTTGGTATTTTCCTATCTTAACTCAAAAGGGCACCAGGTTGCTGCTTAAAAAAAAAACAAGTTTTTTTCAACTGAAAGTAAGGAGCAACATTGAAACTTAAAACGATCAGAAATTATTATGTACATGAGTGGGCTCGCCCCCTCGATAATACCTCGCTCTTTACGCTAAAGTTCGATTTTTTTTCTAATTCTTTGACAATGGCCCATGATTCACAAAGGGCGTTTAATCAAGCTTTTGAAAGTACTAAAAAAAAAAATTGCGTAAAGAGCGAGGTATTGACGAGGGGGACAAACCCAATCACATACGTAATAATTTCTGTTCGTTTTAAGTTTTAATGTTGCTCCTTACTTTCAGTTGAAGAAAAACTTGTTTTCTTTAATTTAATTTCTGATCGTTTTTTAGAAATGGCGGGAAATCGGCGTTCCCTTCGTGGAAAATTATCTTCCCCCAGGAAAAATTCCTCCATGGAAAGATCCTCCACTTATCACCCTCCCCCAACCCCTAACCAGAAAAAATCCCCCTGAAAACGCATGTATACTTCCCAGTAACCAATACTATACGTAAACATTGGGCAAAGTTCACAACTTTCAGCACTTTCCCCAAGGACTGCGGGGTATTAATTCGTCCTCAAAAACATAGTTATTATATTTTTCGACTGTACTGAACAAAATGGCTATCTCAAAATTTTGACCAGGTGACTTCTGGGGAAGAATGAGCGTTAGAGGGGGCCTAGTTACCTTCCAACTTTTTGGTCACTTAAAAAGGGAACTAGAACTTTTAAATTCCTTTCGAATGAGCCCTCTACCGATGATCTAGGACCTTTGGGTCGATAAAATCACTCCTGGAAAAAAAATTAAATAAAATAAATACGCATCCATGATCTTTCTTCTGGAAAAAATACAAAATTCCACTTTTTTGCAGATATGAGCTTGAAACTTCTACAGGAGAAACTTCTCTGATAAGCTGCATCTGATGGTGTTACTTTCATTAAGATGCTCTGACTTTTAGGGGGTGTTCCCCCTTTTTGGAAAATAAGGCAAATTTTCTCAGGCTCGTAACTTTTAATGGGTAATACTAAACTTGATGATATATATCTGAAATCAGTATAAAAATCTTATTCTTTTGATGCATCTATTGGTATCAAAATTTCGTTTTTTAGAGTTTCAGTTTGATCTTATTTTATACCCCTCCATACATAAATGCATGGGGGTGTTATTTTCCGTGGGGAGATTTTCCGTTGGGGGGGGGGGGTCCGGTGGAGGGGGTAAATGCCTCCCACAAAAAAAATCAAGTTTTTACTGCTAGTACAATAATTTCAATCTGATCCCTAATGAATGCAAGGTCATTGTATCACCACAGGGAAGGTTGTGAGATGTCATCTTCTGACGTCCCAGACTTCTTTTTTTTTTTGCTCGATCGCGTTGTATTCACAATTAAAATTCGTTCTTAAAACAATTAATTTTCTTTTTAGTTCGGGAACTGTATAATCTAGTTTTAATATCTTTACCACCTGCAATATCCTGCCAAATGCTGCACTTTTCTTATTTTGGTTCAAATAGTCTTTACTTTTACTTACTTTTAGCATCTATTGGTATCAAAATTTCGTTTTTTAGAGTTTCAGTTTGATCTTATTTTATACCCCTCCATACATAAATGCAATAGTAACTTGATTACTCGACCATCTTTCACAATTATTTCTTATGTTTGTCACGGACAAAGAAAATCGTGTTAAACAATAGGCAACGAAGAGGTTCACACGTCCGTATTTCCAAATGGACTGAATAATTGGTTCTAGAGGTTTACCCCCTGAAAAATACCCCTCCCCCAAACACACACACACAAAGAAAATAAGGTTTTCAAATTTGAGACTTTTATTTATTTTATTTTTTTTAGTTTTGTTGAGAAGTGCTAAGGAAAGGGATAAAAAAAAGAACTTATATACGACAAGTATCTTAAATCTTAAAACCACAAATCCATTTTGTTGAATAACTTCCATATGAGCTTCTGCAATTTTTGGCAGTAGCGGGCGGCAAATTAATATTAAAGAACATAAAAATATCGGCGAAAAATTATCGAAATTAAGCTAAAAACATACGGTATCATAAAGTTTAAGAACGTTTAGCTTGCCTTTAAAAAGATAGTTGGCTTTGGGAACCAAAAAGTTCTTATTGTTTAAGCTTTTACGGACGAAAGCCTTTACAAATTCTACGAATTTTTTACGGGTGGTGGCAAAGTTTTGTATGGAATTAAAAATATATATATAATATATATATATATATATATATATATATATATATATATATATATATATATATATATATTATATATATATATATATATATATATATATATATATATATATATATTATATATATATATATATTATATATATATATATATATATATATATATATATATATATATATATATATATATATATATATATATATATATATATATATATATATATATATATATAATAATATATATATATATATATATATACATATATATTATCCGAATTAATGGTCACTGCGTTCCAGGAATCGTTATTAAGGAATTGGGACGAAAAGTCAAAACTTTAACGTAAAGAGAAAGGTCTTGAGAAGGGGACAACCCTTTTATGTACGTAATAATTTCTGTTCGTTTTAAGTGTTAATGTTACTCCTTACTTTCCCTTGAAATTTTTTTTAATTTAATTTGAAAAAATCCGGCTCCCCCTCCAAGAAAAATTTCTTTCTCCTACGGAAAATTCCTCCATGGAAAGTTCTTTTTACATAAAATTTCCCCCCCTCTCTCACCGGGGAAATTTTCCCAGACAATTCCATTTTAGCTAAAAATTCCACCGAAAAAATTGCTTGCGGATAAACTCGGCTTAAATTTTTTCTTAGCATAATTTAATTTGCAAAGACACTTTAATTTTTGTTGGTTTTAAATTCATGCCGATAATCCCCTCCTCCGTGGAAAAGTTTTCATCAAAACCCCAGCAAAAGGATATTTTCCAACAAAGTTCCTTTGGGAGACGGAACAGAAACTTTAAAAAACGCATCAAAACTGTAAAATCGATGTCTACTCCCTTATATAAATTCTCGGAATAATTCTAGTCTACGGTGTTATTATGAAAGTAAAGAGCGAAATGCAACCCTAAAATGAGCAGAATACATTCTTTTTAGGAGGGGGGACTGGCCCTTCCTCATCCCTTTCTCCGCCTCATGACCGCAGAAACTTTGGAGTGTGCTCATTAGAACAGGGATTAGAGACGAACCAGCCGCATGGGGGTGTTATTTTCCGAGGGAGATTTTCCGTTGGGGGGGGGGGTCCGATGGAGGGGGTAAACGCCACCCGCAAAACAATCAAGTTTTTACTGCTAGTACAATAATTTCAATCTGATCCCTAATGAACGCGAGGTCATTGTATTACCACAGGGGAGGTTGTGAGATGTCATCCTCTGACGTTCTAGACTTCTTTTTTTTTTTTTTTTGCTCGATCGCCTTGTATTCACGATTAAAATTCGTTCTTAAAACAATTAATTTTCTTTTTTAGTTCGAGAACTGTATAATCTAGTTTTAATATCTTTACCACCTGCAATATCCTGCCAAATGCTGCACTTTTATTATTTCGGTTCAAATAGTCTTTACTTTTAACTTTCCATAACTCAGGGTGATCCCGGTATAACCCTATTAATAAACAAATAAACTAACGCTACACATTTTTGCTTTCGTCCAGTATATCTTCCATTATTGTTGGCGCGTGACTGACGCAATGTTTGAACAAACTAGTCTAGACGGTCAATCACCCTCGTCAACCGATTGAGTCATTCAAAATTTTTATCAATCACCGTCAACGCTTGACTCAAGCGTCAAACAGGTCAATCACGCTTAAATCAATCGATTGACGGAATCATTTGATCAAAATAACTGACCCTCTAGGGTGTCCTCTGCGACGTAAAAGTAAGTCCTTGGAGCTATGTTAACTAAAAACTCAATCATTTGGTCGATCTCTTCTGAAAGACCCTCATAGATTACTCACTAAAATTACACTTATAATTATATTAACTACGAAGAGAAATTATAGTGAGTAACTAATTTTGTACTACACGTTATTGGTCTTTTTTAGTGGCAAAACGACGCAAAAAAGATCCCAGACAACGCCGTCAACGAACAACATTTTCAAACGAGCAAACATTTCAACTGGAATGTGAATTTCAACAAAACGAATATATTACCAGACCAAGAAGGGCGGAACTGGCGAAAACACTATCCCTTACCGAAACTCAGATTAAGATATGGTTTCAAAATCGAAGAGCCAAGGATAAAAGGATAGAAAAGGCTCATATTGACCATATTAATAGGTAACAGCATTTATTTGTAAATTCTTTAAAACGTAATTAGTTATTATAGCACTAAAGGGGTAAGTATGGAGACAAGGAAAGATTCAATATCCATATTAAAGGGGTTTGTGTCTCCAATTATGCCTTTGAATCTGCCACCGTGCCTCTGACCCTTCTGTCTTTGTGACGTTTTGCCTCTTTACCTTGGCCCTGGTTACCTCCTTGCCCCCTTAGCTCTTGGCATCCGAAAAATGTCCTGTTACCCCCCCCTGCTCACGCATGGAGGATGTTTTCCATTTTTTCTCAATTTCGAGGAGGTTGTTTAACCTTATCAAGAATATTCAAAAAAGCTATGTGATTACATTAAGCTAGTCCCCAAGTTCTGTCATTTTTATACGGGCCTCTTCAAAGGCAGCAATATACCACTGCCTAATTGAAGAGCCTTGTGCCTGTAATTATCTTTCTTTTTTTTTTCATCCGGTGGCTTCGTATGGAAGAAGTGATTGTAGAAACTCTGAAGGGGCTCTTTCGTTTGAAAATCTAAAGTTTTTGAGATTTTTTAGAGTCAAAAATGGTTAGAAGTCAACCAGTCCCATTCTTTTTTCTTTTTTGTTACCCGTTGTAACCCCCCAACACATCCGAGACAATATTGAGGTAGCTATTTTGCTCACAATAGTAAAAAGTTTCAACAAGTATGCCAAAGGAGATGATATAAAGTCCAGAGCTTAAGGGGGACGGGTGTAGTAAACAATATAAATACCTAATTGTTTCACATAGGTTTATGGAAAAAGAAGCACTGTTTGATGGTGGGTTTGCGATTGGCACGAAAATTTGAGGTATCGCTCTTTGGGTCAAAAGGATCAAAGAAAGGACAATGACCTTAATTGTCTAAATTACCCGTTGTTCACAGAGAGGTTTTAACAGAAAAAGCGGCGGGTACTTTGTCTTGGTTGTCCGATCGATTAGAAGCTTCTAGGGATAGTTCACAAAGCCAAGATTTCAAGAGTTTACCAAGTATGGGAACTATACTGTTCCATATCTGGGAATGACTTTGGGGGGTCGAGTTGAAACTTTCAGGGTTTGTTTGAGGAAGGGATGAGTCGAGTTGATATGCATTCGGGGAGGGGAAGAGGTAGATATGAAAACACTCTACGCATCCCAAAATATCATCTGCAATATCTTGGGAATGGCTTCGGGGCTGAAGTTTAAACTTTAAGGTATTGATTAGGGAGGAAAGGGGGAAGTGGGGTCTAGGCGTATACCCCCTCTGGAAATTACCCATGGAAAAAACCCAGAAAATTCCCTCTGCGGAAAACACCTCCCAGACAATCACCCCACCCCGCGGAAAGTTCATCCCCCTGGATAATTCCAAATATTTATTAGCAGGGAAATTGAAAATTTCACTCACCTGTTTATTTTTTCCCAAATGCGCTTCATATGAAAGGGGTGGGCATATAAACTTCGGAGGGGGCTCATTCGGTTGCAAATTAAAATTTTTAGTGCACTTTTAAGACTCAAAAGTAATTTAAGAGCAACAAGCCACCCTTCACACTGTTTTTTCCTCAAACGCATCCAATCAAAATTTTGAGATACCAATTTTGTTGAAAATTGTCCGAAAGTCAAATAACCATGCCTTCAGGTTTGATAACCCCCGATTTCAGCCCCCGGGGCAAGAGCTATAAGGTATGCAAGCTGCTCATTGTTAAGATATAAGGTTTTAATGGGAAGGGTGGTCGAATAAACTTTGAAGGGGGTTCATTCAAATGAAAATCTGAAATTCCAGTGCCCTTTTTTACTATTTAGCCTGATTTTCAATCAGTTGCTACTAAACGAGTTGTTACTGACTACAGCGTCTTAAAAAATTTTCTCATTCTAGTTCTGCGTCCATGCAAGCTACAATCTCCAAATGAATTACCTTTGTTTGCTACTCTTTCCTCGGGAAAACGGAGTGCTCGACAGTTAATAAGAGCAATGCTGAAGGGTCCCAATGACTTATATGTAACACTTACCGAGTTTGTGGCATCTTTGTATGTATGTACTTGGTTTTGTGACACATGTTGTTGGTGTCGAAGATTACGACGCCGCTGTTCTTCTAACCTAATATTTATTTCTTTTTCACTCTGATGTTTGACACATTCTGATTCTCGGAGTCACTTGTCTTCTAACCACGTGTGTCTTTGCTCTTCATTTTCATTTTTGACACGCTCTAATTCTCGTTTCCCCATATCTTCTAACCGCCTGTGTCTTTTCTCTTCATTTTCATTTTGATACACTCTAATTTTCGCATATTTTCTAACCGCCTGTGTCTTTGCTCTTCATTTTCATTTTTGATACGTTTTGATATTAAATAAAAAAAAACAAGTTTTTTTTAACTGAAAGTAAGGAATGACGTTAAAACTTAAAACGAACAGAAATTATTCCGTATATGAAAGGGGCTGTCCCCTCCTCAACGCCTCGCTCTTTGCGCTAAAGTTTTTTAATGTTTAAAAATAGAGTTGTGAGAAAGTCAAACTTTAGCGTAAAGAGCAAGGCGTTGAGGAGGGGACAGCCCCTTTCATATACAGAATAATTTCTGTTCGTTTTAAGTTTTAACGTCGTTCCTTACTTTCAGTTAAAAAAAATTATTTTTCTTATTTAATTTTTGAACGTTTTTGAATTAATGCAGGTTTTGATCTCGGCTCAGCGTACATGAATAATTAAAACAAAATTTGCATATTAATTTTACTTTTATTTGGTTAAAGGGCTTTCTTCGAAACTTGTTTAATTTTATTTACAAACATTTTTATTAGTAATAAATATACGTAACTTACGAATTAACTTACGTAACGAATTTCTATATTCATATATTTTTAATACGTATATTAGGGGGTTCGCCCCAAAGTTAATACCTTGCTCTTTATGCTAAAGTTCGAATTTTGTTCCAATTTTTTAAAAATGACCGCTTAATCACAAAGGCCGTTAATTAGAATTAATAGCTCTTATGAAAGTACTAAATAATCTTTGGCCTAAAGAGCAAGGTATTGACTAGGGGTGAACCCAATCATCTATGTAATATTTTCTGTTCGTTTTAAGTTTTGATGTTGCTGCTGTTGCAGCTGAAAAACTTGTTTTTTTATATTTAATTTCTGATCTTTTCTTAAATAATGCTGGGAAATCCGGCGTCCCCTTCATAGAAATGTCCCTTCCCCCATAAAAACTTACTTCATGGAAAGATCCTCCCACATAACTCCCGAACCCCCCCCCCCCCCCTCCCCACTACCAGAAAAAATACCCCTGAAAACGTCTGTATACTTCCCAATAACCAATACTATATGTAATCATTTGGTAAAGTTCATGACTTTCAGCCCTCTCCCCGAGAACTTCGGGGGATTAAGTCATCCTAAACGGCATACTTATCATATTTTCGAACATGCTGAACAAAACGGCTATCTCAAAATTTTGATCGAGTGACTTTGGGAAAACAATGAGCGTGGGAGGGGGCCTAGTTGCCCTTAATTTTTATGTCACTTAAAAAGGGCACTAGAACTCTTAATTTCCATTCCATTGAGCCCTCCTAAGATATTCTAGGACCACTGGGTCGATACGATCACCCCTGAAAAAAAAAACACGCATCCGTGATCTTTCTTCTGGCAAAAAATGCAACATTCCACATTTTTGTAGATAGAAGCTTGAAACCTCTACAGTAGGGTTCTCTGATACGCTGAATATGATAGTGTGATTTTCATTAAGGTTCTATAATTTTTAGGGGGTCTTTTTCCCTTTTTTTCAAAAATCAGCCAAATTTTCTCAGGCGAGTAACTTTTGATGGGTAGGAATAAACTTGATGAAACTTACATATTTGAAATCAGCATTAAAATTTAATTCTTTTGATGTATCTATTGGTATCAAAATACCGTTTTCTAGAGTTTCGGTTACCATTGAGCCGGGTTGCTCCTTACTTACAGTTCGTTACCACGAACTGTTTGACTCGCTGTTGCATATCTTCTCACCGCATTTGTCTTTGTTCTTCATTTTGGATTTTGAATACTTCAGAAAATTTAGCAACTCCCTTCGCTTTAGCTGCCCGTATTGGTCTTGTCTAATTTGATGATCTAGGTTGTTGATTTTCACCATTGTAAATTGAATTTGGAAGGCCGTTCTCTCGGTCCTATCACGTTTAATAGTTCATGTGGTTCCAAAGAATCATCATTTGTAATCACTGCAAATTTTCACTTTTTGTGCCTTCCTACTGACATTATACAACTGGCTGCGTTCCACGTAGCGAGTTGATTTTATGAAACAAAAATATAACTAAAAAATGTTCAGGTATTTTTCATGTTTGAATTATAACATTAAAATTGTTGCTCAGGCACCATAAATATTTTTGCAGTTTACAGAATAACTTTAGCGATTCTGAAGTGAATCTAAAAAAAAATTTTCAACTTTTTTTAATGTCTTAAAAAATCATTATTGAACCAAGTCCGAGTTCAAACAACGATTTCTACTACGCTTCAAACTTTTGGTTTTCTTTTTAAGATTTTTAAATTGTTGTAATCCATTGTCAAAATATGTAGAAATATCTTTGCGATTACCAGTTTTTTGCTCTTTAAACAATTTAATGTAAACTTTTCCATGCATGAAAATCTTCAATATTTCCACGTAAGTGGGATAAGTGTGCAACGTCATTGCAATACTGATGTATATAAAAATCCCGTCACTCACAACAATTTTTTATTTCAAAATTAAGGCTCTTGGCAGATTTCTCAAATTTCTGACCTATCTAGATTGCTTTTTTTCGGGCCAGAATTCTCAGGATGCCAATTTTCCCGAAAAAAATATCGAGCCGTTGTTGAGAAAAAATAAATACATCAATACATACACATTATTACTCACTTATAAAGATAGTATGGGCAAGACATATGTCCATCCTGGTCGAATGGTTAGCCGTCTGAACTCACACGCGAAGGGTTTCTGATTCGAGCCTCTGTGCTGCCTATTGTTTGGTTTGGGAGAAGTCAGTGACGTTCTCCTGTTGCTACAAGTCCACCCAGTTCGAATCGAGATCTGGAGGAATCTAGGGGTAAACACGGGAAGCTCCGGATAATTTGCCCCAATCACGCATAAGCCTTCTTGTGTTTGTCACAATTGCTTATATACGATCTATAGAAACTGAAGCATAAAATGTGTTTTCAGCCATACTCTCTCGTGAGAAAATTTTTCGAAAACTCTTAACCAGAAACCCTTCTTCAACCCGAGAAACAAGGAAAAACACTTTTCTGTATGGTTTAGGCAGGGAGGACGGTGTCTCTTTTTTCCTTTTGTCTTTTTTCTCCACTGTTGGCAGGATCCTGCAAGATCTTAGAGAGATGGTTAATAGCTCAGCCGAAAGCAAAGGTTTATGTTACGTGATTTTTTTTTTAAACTCATCTCGATAGCACTAGCATAGTGTCATATGGCACCCAAGGGTTGCAGCAGTAGCTGCAGCACAGTAAAAAGAGAATAACGACCCGTAGTAACTGAAAGCTGCAAAGGCGTCTTCATACATACTACTATTGAGGAGAACTGCCTGTTTATGCTGATCCAGATATGGTATTTCTTATTTGAACCGTAATTTATAATTACAATGTTTTTATAATCATGGTTGTAGCAGTAGCTGCAAATAGTAAAGAGCAAACCATGGTCTACAGTAATTGAAGACTACAAAGTACGTGTTCAAAAAAAAATGTTGACTGGGTAAAGTTTCGTAATTTTTAGACGCTCAGGTTATTGCTAAAGTTAAATAAATGGTTTTATTGGAGATAAGACTGTAAAGTCGTAACTTTTCTCTCTATTTCCTTATTATGTCTCATGGAGACTTAAACTTAGCCACTTTCGCCACTACGACTCATTTTAAGTTCAAAAGAACATTAAACCTCTGAAACAAGAATAACATCGAAATAAAACTAGCGCTTCACAAAAGAAAAAAAAAAAACACACAAAATCCTAACAAAAACAAGAAGTTGGTTTTGAAGCGGAAAAGTCCTTAGGGAGTCTGTAGAATATAAAAGGTTAATTTAAACGACTCTCGATAACCTTTCACAAGTCCTGATACCGATAACTGACAGTATACCATTCAGATACACTTAAAAACTCCAGTAAAAAAAGAAAGAGATTTCATTTTAGTAACTGAATAGTCGTTGAACAGCCTACAAAATTGATTATAATGCAACTCATTTGTCTCACCAGCCGCAATATCAATTGCTGCTAATAAATTATTTAAACTGTTGGGACAAACTTTGCTATTATCCAACAGTTCGTAACGTAAGTAGGGAGCAACTCTGCGGAATAGTAACCAAAACTTTAAAAAACAGAATAGTATATGAAATTCATTAAGCTAAATGTTACCCATCGGAAGCTAAAACCCTGAGAAACTTGCCTAATTTTCAAAAAGGGAATTTTTTCATTTGTTTGTCTGTTTGTTTTTTCCTCAAGGGTGATCATATCAAACCAATGGTGCTGGAAGATTGGAAGAGGGGTCATTTGAGTAGAAATTAAAACTTCTAGTGCTCTTTTTAAGTGACCAAAGAGACTTGACGCAAATAGCCCCCTCCCACACCCCCTTTTCCCAAAGTTATCTGATCAAAATTTTGAGATAGCCTTTTATTTCAGCATAGTTGAAAGGCCCAACAACTATGCATCTGAGGATGACATGACCCCCACAGCCCTACGGAATAGGACAATGCTATTAAAATGTGCCCTTTGTTTGCATAGAGTTTTTTTATTGGGAAGTATACAGACAGTTTCCGGGGCGAGGAATTTTCTGTGGGGGAATTTTCCTAGGGAGTAATTTCTGCGAAGAGGGAAGTTTCCGTGACGGATTTTACATGGCAGGGATTAGCCAGAATTCATACGAAATTCATTTTATTTGTCTTACTTTCTCTTTGACGACTCAATATGCGCGTGGAGATGTTTCCAAGGGTATTCCAAGGGAGATGTCCTACGGATAGGACTATGTTATGAAATGTGCCCTTTGTTTGCATAGAGTATTTGTTATTAGGAAGTTACAGACAGTTTTCGGGGTGGAAATTTTCGGTGGGGGAAATTTTCTAGGGCAGAACTTTCCACGAAGACGGAAGTTTCCGGGACAGATATTAAATGGCAGGGATTAGCAGAATTCATTTACGAAATTCTTTTTATTTGTCTTACTTCTCTTTGACGAATCAATCTTGGGGTGGAGATGTTCCAAGGGTATTATCCAGGAGAAATTTTCAGCCGATCGGAATTGTGTAGGAGATATTGTCCGTGGGGGATTTTCTTGGCGGAGAAAACCTCCTTAGGGGAATTATCCCGGGGGATGAAATGTCTCCATGGGAGAATTGTTCACAGGAGAAATTTTCAGTGGGGGAGGGATTTCCTTTGGAAAAATTTCTTTCTAAGGAGGAGGTGGAGATTTCCGGCATGATTTAAAACACGATCGGGAAGTTAAATAAAAAACATGCCTTCTTTTTCAAAATGAAAGTAGGCCTACGGAAAATTCATCCAGGGGGAAATTTTTTAGCGAGTATGACACTATGCGAGGGGGGGGTGATTTTCCACGAAGGGCGGAAAAACGGATTTTCTCGGCATTAGTTTGAAAAATAGATTAGACCATTAAATAGAAATAGAAAGTTGTTTTCGTAACGGGGGGGGGGGGGGAAAATACGGAGCAAACATTATAACTTGGAATGGCGGCTGAGAAATTCTTCGATTTAAATGTATTTATGAAAGCGTCTTTGTTTATATAGGCTGTTTTACGTGATTTGGGGCTCTTAACCCCGGGACTGCAATTTTATCATGTTCCTCCTGGAGGCCCATTTTTTAGGACCTTTCAATCCTTCTGATTAAAAGGGCAGTTTTGAAATTTTTATTGACACTATTTTGGCGTTTAGCGAGAGCAGCTCCAGTGTGCTAGGATGTGAAAGGGGGCTGTGTGCCCTCCGTCCGGTTTTTGAAGTTTAAAACAGTGCTGGAGATCTTAATTTGCGATGATTGAATGAAGCCTTTCCGCAAGTTTCTATAGCCTTGTGTTCCATATGATGACGCCAAGCAAAACAAAATTCAAATGATGCAAGGTAGACACATTGTTCTTCAGGAGGCCGATGCCACTGTGTTGGTTTGCTTAAGATAGATATCCAAAAGGGAGGACAAACCTGAAAATTTTTGGGGAATATTGTCACGTGATAATATTTTATCAAAACTTTGCTTTACGCCTACTTTGGGATAGTGTTTAATTGACACTGAGGTCACTAGACGAGGAATGAAGGGGCTCTGCCCAGCCTAGCCCCCTAGCCACGTTTACTAAGCTAAGAACGGAAGCTAATTTTAGTTAGCATTTAGGTTTTTTGTTGGAGATTCTTCTAGAATTTGGAACTATTTTTATGTTCCCAATTTTTGTGTTTGTCAACATTAGTTTTGTTAAGTATGATATTGTTCTTTCTCATATCATCGCGGGACAGAATACTTTCACTTTAATAACAAGTCCTCAGTTAATGATTTGTCTTTTCGGATTAGCTTCAAAATATGCTGAAAATTCAGGACGGACACGTTGTTGGAAATATAGGAAAAATGTTTGACATTGAACTTACACTTGTCTTCATTGACCTATCCGTATTCGTTTCATATTTTGTCGGTACACTTCTAAGTCACTATCCGATGTTTAAAAGATTTTCAGCATTTGGATTAGCATGCAATATTTCCTCGCGACTCTTAATTGTTGGTTTAGTGCGAAATGAAAGCCTAAAAATCTATAAACCCATTTCACTGATCAAAAATGTGCCTGAAAGAAGATTGTTCTTGATGCCAAAACAGAAACAAATAACTCTTTAATACCGTAAATTGGAGGGCGTAGGGCAGGCATGTCCACCTTAGATTTCTTGCTAATCCTCCCCATAGATCCTGAATAACATTTTTTAGGGTCTATTATCTTCGCCTATTTTCATTAGAAAACACTGACAAACTTGCCCCACCCTTAGATTTCGAAAAATACCCCCTCCTAAAATGTGTTCTCACTGAATTGACGCTACTACCTTCTATGCCATGCCAAGTTGTTTACATACTCTTCAAGCGTCATTTTCGTCCGTTGGTTGTTGTAATAACCGGCAGCTAAGAGGTTAATACCCGTTTTTGGTCACTAAGAAGAGTTCAAAGTCCGAATCCGAAACACATGTGTTAACTTACCGCTTATTAAGGCAGTTTTTAGGCGAAATTAAAGTTTTCTTTCTAGGTATTTGCCACATTTACCCAATCCACCGTAGGCAATAAAGTTTTGAATCCGCAATAAAAAGCTGCCATTTTTTATGAGACTTGTGTTTATCGGGCTTTAATGTCAAATCACGACAAAACGTATATAAAGCTCATCAGATAATTAGCGTATACTAGTCTCAGTGTTTTTGTTGTGTTGTTTTGTTTGCTCTGTTTAGTGTCGTTGTTGTCGGTTTGCCTTTGCTGTTGTGTTTGCAGCTATTTACCGAGCTTCCTTTCTCCTATGATCAGAGACAGCTAGGAATTTGATTCAGAAGCCATGGGATTGATAAAAGGTCCTAATTAGTAGTTCAAAAAATTGATGATGGTCTTGTAAATAGATTTTTATCAGGCAGTTATCCTCGCAAAGATAAGTTGTTGTCAACTTGATCCCAAAAAACTTTTTGTTACAAATCTGGTTTCTGAACAAACAGAGAAAACATTTTCTAATCTGAAAAGTACTATTCACGCCATCGCTTGATGGCACTGGATGAAGCGATAATTTAGCATGACTTAAATGGTACCAACATTTCCAGGAACTAATTTTTTCCCACATTTTTTGACAGTAGATAATTGCCTTTAATTACAAGGCCTCATCATAGAGCAAATGATTGAGTTTAAATGATTCTTGGTAATACGGTTGACTATGGTCACAGTGTAATTAATATCCGTTGGGAACTTTTTTTCTGAAACAAGTGTTTTTTGTGTGATCGGAAAGTTGTTCTCTTCCATAAAAAAAGTTACCAATAACATAATCACACAAACGAAACAGTTAGAAAACATTGCCTGCCAAAATGGGTAAAAAGCATTAAGTGCAATTCTGAAATTTTTAGCAATTGAAGGTTTTCAGGGCACGCCAATTTTGAACAGTCTTATATGAAAAATTATTAAAAAAACTTTCTAGAAAAATAAGTTTTTTCAAAGAAAAGTAAAGGCCATGTTTAAACTTAAGCTTCAGGACGCACAAATTACCTGTTAACAATTCAGTCAAACTCAAAACGATCAGAAATTACTATTTAAAGAATTAAATGAAACCAAAACGAACAGAAATTAATAAACAATTCATAGCAAAAAACACCACAACAAGTAACAATATAATGAAGAAATGAGATCTTAAAGCAAGTAATGCTATGATTGAATATGAAAATCAGGCTTAAGACAAAAAATATATTTCCCATTGAAGTACAAATGAAACTTACAACCAACAGAAATTCAAATAAACAATCAATGCAAACAAACATACAATAGATATTAGTGTAAAGTAATAAATAAATATTAAAACGCGTGAAACCCCACAAACAAGAGTTTTGTATTCGACCCTCTTCTCTCAACTGTAAAAGTCTAAAACCTATACTGCGTCACTGGCGCTTTACTGAAACCAACCAATTTTATTGATACAATATTTTCTTTTTTACGTAATGATTGAAAGGAACGATTAAAATTATAGTGAACATTTTGAAGCTGATGAGCCTTCCGCAATTAATATCATTTGGTACATCGAATATTCAGTTTAATTTATTAGCTCTTTTAAAGTTGTTAAAGACCGAATATAGCTTTTCACTAGTAAAACAAGTGTTTGCGATACTTCCTCCTTTCCTAACTGTAGATAAAAAACCAAAAGCCTACTGCGTCATTGGTGCTTAAAACTGAAAACGGATTGTATTACAAATCTGTTTCTTGTTTCCCGTTCATCTATAGCATTGAAATATAAAATGACAATTACAGTGAAATAAATTCCCTGAACTGATGGATTCTTTAAACACATTAATATCATTTATACGTCAAAGTATTCAATTTGATGTTGTTTATACTTTCCAAGACTGTTCAAGACGGCATATAGTTTTCAGTATAAAGCGCCAATAGCGCGAAGTAGGTTTTAGACTTTTTACAGTGAGAGAATGGAGGGTCATTACCCCAAAACTCTTATTTGTGGTGATTTTTGTTCGTTTTTAAGCGTGATTTGCATATTCAATTTAAGTTTTCAGTCGTTTTAAGATTTATTTATTAAATTTACATTCAAATATCTATTGTATGAGCTTGAATTGTTAAAAGGTCTTTGTCTCTGACCGGAGCTTAGTTTTAAAATGGCCTTTTAGTTTTTCTTTGAAAACCTATTTTTCGGAAAGTTTTTTTTTTAATTAATTTTTGTTCGTTTTTGATTGCAAAAAAATTTCAAGTTATTAAAAATTCCTTATTTCAAAATCAAACTTAAAAAAAAAAAATCAAATATTCATCAAGTATCAAAACTGATATCAAAAGTAACAATGAGTCAGAGTGAAAAAAATGGGGTTTGTGTCAACCTCGGAGTTTTTATTATCAAGATGTTTAAACTATTTTTTAACAAAACTGCTATCTCAAATTTTTATTGGATGGGTTCTGGGGAAAAAGGGCAATGGGGGGACTATGTTAAGCTTCGGTCTCTTCTTGACTCTTTAAAAGTGAACTAGCACTTTCGATTTTCAATCAAATGAAGCCCCCTCTGAAGTTTATACGAGTATCCCTTCTATACGCACCCTATATATCCCCAGGCCCCATAACTTACAACACCTGTCCCCGGGCCCTGCGAGGTCGTGTCGACCGTAGAATTTTAATATCTGATGGTTTGCTATTTTGAAACGATTGTTAAACAAATGGTCACGCTGAAATTTTTTTCGAATTGGTTTTGGCTTAGCCATCCGATACACCTAAAGAAAAAAAAACGCAGTGAAGGGCGGGAGGGGCTACGTTGCCCTCCGATCGTTTTTCACATCTGAGGAAAATGAACTACAACTTTTAATTTCCATGTCAAATGAACCCTCTCTGAAGTTTTATACGAGCTATACCTTCCATAAGAACCAATATATGCCCCCAGAGAAATACTTTATAACCGCCTGCCCCGCCCCTGGGGGGGGGGGGTTGTGTCGACACCATGAATTTTTCTCTATCTGACCTTTGAAACAATTTTTAACAAAATGACCATACGTAAAGGAGTTTTTTGTCATATGATTTTTTTTTGAACTATTTTTTTTTTTTAGCAAAATGGGCTACCTCAAATTTTTTAATCAGATGTATTTGGGGAAAAGGGCTTGAGGGGGCCAGTTGCCCTCTGATCACTTTTGACTAAAAAAGAGCACTAAAGGAACTCTCGATTTCCAATCGAATGAGCCTCACCTGTGAAGTTTCTAACGACCGACCCCTCTATATGAAGTGTCCTCTGGGAAACAAATAAATGGAGTTTGGGGGGAGGCTAGCTGCCCTCCAATCACTTTTTGCCTCTGAAAAAGTGAATTACAAATTTTCAATTATCCCAATCCAATGAGCCCTCTCTAGGGATTTTATATGAGCATCCCTTTCCCCTAATCAACCATATTTTGCACCCAGGACACAACCTTACAAAACGCCTACCCCCGGGCCCCTGGGAGGGCTGTGTCGACACCGGAGTTTTTTGTTATCAGAACTTTGAAACCTGTTTTTAACAAAATGTCGATTCTCAAATGTTTATCTGAATATGCATTTAGGGCTCGTGGAACGGAGGGAGGGGGTGGCTAGTTGCCCTCCAATCTCCTTTTGAATCTAAAAAATTGAACAAGGCACCTTTTCAATATTCCAATCAAATGAAGACTCCTAACTCCGAAGTTTATACGAGCATGCCTTCCAATAAGCAACTAATATATAACCCTTAAGAGCATTAACTCACAAACGCCCTGCCCTCCGGGACCTGGACGAGTTCCATCGACACTAGGATTTTCTTCTTATCTGACATTTGAAATATTT